>JAMKCH010016858.1:0-66406 GCA_023653785.1 Ophioderma brevispina
AAACGGAATTCTCAAAGCATGGTTAATTAAACATTGTTGAAATTTTAGCCGAAACATCGCGCACATGGTAAAAACTATGTTAAAAAACTAGACTTGGTCAAAGGGGTAGTTTCATTCAAATGCCTGATATTTTTAGCTATAGGTGATATCGGGTTAGACCAGTTGTCTCCAGTCTTTCTATATTCTTCTTTTCGAGTCCTTAGTTGATTTCCTTCCGTGCAGTTCTCCTTTGCCCCTATTTTTATTGCTCTTGTGTATCGGTAATAGTATTGAATGAGAGCAAGTGCGGCAAATTAACCGTAGGCATTAGTGCAAAGCATTTACAACTACGGAAGGTATCATTTGACATATAATTGTTCACGTGCACGTAATTATTATAGTTGAAGATAAGTCACAGTTAAATGACTTAAAATATTTAACCCGCGTTTTTTGTTAAAACCGTGGCGTCAGCTAACCCAAGTTTGGCATACACGTTTATTTTAAACACGTTGAGAATATGGCCCTTAATAATTAAGTCCAAGAGTGAACCAATTGCCGAAATTTTGCAATGAGAGCGGTGTTAGCCCAATGGGGGGTTCACCCAGTATGTGGACCCTGTTTACATGTAACAAATGGAATAAACAGTGACCTTGGGACAAGGCGTGGTATAGTGCCGATACAATCAGGGCCGTAGCCAGGGGGGTGCGGGGGGGTGCGACGCACCCCCCAAAAAAAAATGCCAAAGGTCCGCTATGTGTGGAAGGGCCGCTTTGCCATGTTTAAGGTCCGTGGTGTCAATTAAAAGTTTTTCTTAAGGGTTGTGGTGCATGGTATATTGAATGACTAAAGCATGACTACGCAGCGGTTAACCATCGCATTTAGATTTTCGTTGTTATAACTGTTGTTTTCTCAACGCTGCGACGAAATTTTTTCTCCCTTCCCCCCCCCCTTCCGAATTTGGAGACGACGGGGAAAAAATTTGGGTTCAAGCAGCGAGCCGAAATTTTTTTTTTTGGTACGCAAAAGGTCCGCTCCGGCAAATCCGAACCCCCCCGCATAAATTCTGGCTACGGGCCTGGATACAATTGATGCTTTCAGCACACAATGGGAAATACAATAGGACGGTGGATTATGGGTCTCTACAATAGGACACTCTTAGTGGTGACCATCATTAGAACACTCTGGTTTATAACATCGGTTCAGCCATACTGGTATTCTGGGGGTATTCAGGTATTGCCAATTGGGAAGTTCAGTTTCATTTTTTGGTGCTAAGGACCAATGACAGGGGGGACATGGAAGAGGAAGGTAATCAAGATCATAACTGTCAATCATTCTGTGTGCGGGACGCAGTGAATTTCTTCAGGAACTGAATTTTCAGTCAACGTGTGCTAAACATATCTGAAAGAGATGCACTCTTACTGTTCAAATTTTGTTTGAAAAATAAACAATATCCAGTGATGGGTTTTGCCCAGGGTCACCACTTTGTGAGTCATTGTCACTTCCCTAGGTTGTTTCTCCCTGTCGCAGCCAATCAAGATGGAACCTAATGTTCTATATTTAAAATTCAATTCATATGGTCCATTAATATGGATACCTGCAATCTCCATTATGCCTTTAAAAAGTAATTTTATTAGAGAACATAACTTTAATGTCAACAAGAGTGAACCAAAGTGCCGAAATTTTGCAATGAGAGCCTGTGTGACAGACTCCTGACATTATATTTTTTTGTATTCCCGTAAATCGCGTATACAAGCACCGGTGACTATAATAGGACCATTTCGAAAACGGACAAGAGAGAAATATTGACTAGCGCCCTTTATAGTGATTAACCCCATCGTGTCACCGCAGGAAAAGTTTGGGACAGCGTCGATTAGTGAGAGAGGAGGCAGAATATGTGGCTCGATTCACCTGCGTCCTGAATAAACTAAGCTATATGCCTTTATGTATTCAGAAGGAGTACAAAGACTTGTTTGTTCCCTCGTATATCCAAACCTAGGCGTCAAGCTCAAAAGTGAGGAAGTTAACTCACCTGTACATGAATTACTATTAAAGCAAATACGATAGTCGATGTTTTGAGAGTTAATGTAAAGCTATATGCGTTAACGTTGGACTTGAATGATGCATTAAGCACATAAGTATTTTTCTCTAGATTAGCGTGGAATTTTAATTTCCATCCACTGCGCATCCCCTCATTCAATGCCAATACCTTCGGAAAAAGTACTAGAGGTGACACTGGGAGAATCTACTCTATAGTATTTCTGCAGATGAGCAAATTTTCGCTGTGTAATATGACGCCAAATCGCTCGTTGGTTCTATTAGAAAATCATTCCTGCAAACCCATGCCCTGAACCATGAGCAAACAAATGACATAGCTTTGTTAAACAGCTGTTTCAGCCAAGGCCTTAAATTCGTAAGAGTGCCACGTAATAGGATTTGGTTCCCAGCACGTCTAAACATACCACAGGGAAAAAGGACACGTGTTATGTAATGATTTTTTTAATCTTGTGTTTGTTTGGACCGATTTCTGGGCCAACGAATCCATATACAGCGAATATATGTTAGAGCATGGGACAAAGGACCCATTCACGTTGCCCTTTGTTATAAAAAATCACCATGATCCAATTTTACGGCTTGAGGTAATGCGTAATAGCCCTTCAGCAGGAGAGTGCCCAAGCCATCACTCAGCACATACGAGATTCTTGCCCGAAACATGATACCAAATCAAACTCAAATTTATTTCATCTCAAATAAAAAATACAATCAAATAAATATAATAATACATGATAAACCATAATGGTGAATGAGATGAGACACTTGCTAAACGCATAGCGTGGGAATGCGGCCCTAGAAAATGTAGGTTACAGTAGTGACTACAGAAAAGGGTGGGCTTCGAACATTATCCAGGAATTGTACGTAAATATAGTATGCAAAAAATAAAAAGTAGAGTAAAGGGCCCGAAATCCCGATTCAAAATCAACAAGATTAATAAATATACACCCCACCATGCATCTATTTAACAACGAACTGGACCGGATTGTCTTTTCAAAACCAGTCCAAATAAATAACCTTTGTTCAGCCACAAAGCCTTGAATTAGCTTACTGATAATAGAAGAGATTTGGCTGTTTCTTTCGATAAGAAGTTCAATGTTTTCTAATCTTTCGGCAAAAATTGCCAACATCAAGCTATCGGTCAGAATGGCCCCACAGTTCCCTGCAAACATATATTTGCTGGGGGAAATAGTTAGTCCTGCTTGAGTGGTCAAAGCGGTGAGGCGGCATTGAAAAAACAAAGATTACTGGACGGATCTATTCCGGACGATCTAGGTTCCTGGAACGATCTCCGGATTAATGCCCTATTCATGTCGGCGAGCTGTATCAATAATTAATCATCATCAAGCACTCAGTGTAATCTGCCAGCGAATAACTTGTTAAACTTTGGACCTGGTACAAGGATTTATTTTGGAAACTTTCTAAACATTAGGGCATTTGGAAGGTTTTGGGGATGCCTTTTCATTTGGTTTTTCTTTACTCTTTTTCTGTATTTACTCTTTATTCCTCAATGTCTCTATTTTGTGAAACACTATGTTGAGGATGTGTCCTGGCCAAGAATGTATAAATAAATTATTTCATTAAGTTCAACTGTAAGTTTGTACTGTTGTTCGGTCAGAATAAATTTCAAAGTTCGCTACGTTATTACTGCCCAGGGGTGTGGATGTCAAGTGATTGTTTCTAGGGTGTTCACGCTAAGGTTAGTGTGTATGTCCAAATTTGTTACCAATAATTGTTCCTAATGTTCTAGTATGCGCATGCGGTGGTTCTTTCCTCCACTTTGAAATTTATTACAGGGGTTTAATATGTTCCTGTTGAAATAAACAAAAAAAACATAGCGAAAAAAACAATATCCAAAACGTGCACTACTTTAAAATTTCCACTTGGTAGGCCTATACGACAGCTCTGCACGGTTATCCGATTAATTAATCGGGGGTAGGGGGCGGAAGCTGATCTCAGTCACTATTGTGTGTTAAGGACATGGATAAAGATAATTACATTAAGGGAACAATAGGAGCAATAGCGTAGATCGTCCAGGAAATGTAGATCGTCCAGTATAAATACACCTGAAAGGTCGCAGTAACGCGGCCCTTGAAGTTTTCCAAAAAATTGTCTGGTAATGAGGAGTAACCATGGGTAATCGGATTACTAAAATTGCGAGCAATATTCTTTTAGAAATCAGTTAGAGTCAATCAATCTAAACAATTTGCACACATTCAGTGTTTCTTTTGATCCGTACCAGGACATTTGGTGTCTTGGGAAAAGTTTTGACGTTTCATATAGAAGTCCTATTGAGGCAAAATGAGGTATTGCCTTCATTCCGTCAAGCACTACTGACAACGTCAATGACCGCGTATGCGAATCAATCGTGATGACCTCATTGCTCAATGGGACTTCTATATGAAACGGTCTACCGAAATTTGCACCCTTTCACATGATGTGCCTCGGTACGACTCTGCGAAGACTCGGGCCAAAGACTTACTTTGGATTTGGATTACGGACGTGGTGTTTTTCTATGCTGCGATTTCCGCCCACAAGAAAGTATAGTTGTTGGTTGATCCACAATCGCGAAAAGCGTACTCAAATGATAGTTCCGAACGGACAGTCAACTCAAACCGATTATGTGGAGCTGATTTAAACTAGTTTTCTATTCCTAAGCATTTATTGCAAACTTTATCACCGTGTTGCTTTAGTCCTGTGGATGCAATTTAATATCAATGTACCTATCATATTCCAAAACAAAAGACAGAAAACAAAAGTCCAAATAATTCACCAATATAACACAGGCCGGACGCGCGGGGGGGGGGGGGGGGGGGATACCCCAAATTCGCAAAAAGGGGCAAACGGTCCACTTTGCTGAAATTTTGATAAAAAGTCCAAAATATAGCTAAATGTTGACCCCAACGTCCAACCCTGTCTGGTGATTTTTCCAAAAAAGGACCATTTTAGGGGGTAGGTACAGTCTTTTAACCCAAAAACGGTTTTCCACTTTTTTGAAGTCCAGCACGCCGCACCCCCCAAAAAAATCTGCGTTACGGTCTCTATAATCACAAGGAAATATAGATACCAAGAATTAAAATCCATTTTTATTCGGAAATATTTTGAACTTTGTTATTGTTTCATTAAAAATAAGAAAGATTAGAAATTAAGAAAGATTTAAGGAAATTCTTTGCCTCAAAGAAATAAATGACACTCTTCCTTTTCCATATTTTAAAAAAGGAGATAAAATACATAAAAACGAAAGTTCTAACCAAAAACAAGCTCTCAAAAACATCATGGAAATAGACAGAAAAGAGACAATCATCCACACAATTTGTTTTGGAAGAATAATTCATACTAATGCTTGTGTTAAAGTTCGTGCCTAAACACCGTTGCATAAGAGTTGGCTTGTGGACTTCTTCGTTTACTTTTACTCTAAACAGGAATTGATCGACTTAATTGGTTAACGTCTTGTTGATGGTTCAGTCAGGATTCCATAATCTGGTGATACAAGATGAATAGGATTTAACATCGACGGATTACACATCGTCAGTAAATTCCATGTGTAAGTTCTCACAACAAACACGTACATGCAAACCTGAAACTTCAATATCAATTCGTTAATTGGCCACAAAAGTAAGTGATTGTCGGTATCTCGCGGTACCAAGCACAAGAAAGGGCAAGTCATCCAGCTATTTAACATACCATTGAATTCCAGGAAATGACTCGAATAACACATGTGGCCTATTAAGACCTTGGTATTTTCCAAGGGGTAAGAAAGATTTTATGTAAACATTAAGGACATGGTATTTCATGGCGATCTACTGCAGTGATAACACCGTCGCACGAAAGAGTGCCAAAAAACCGACCTTCTTAGTGTTAGAGGGCGCTAATCAATTTTTTCTCTCTTGTACGGATTCGAACATGTCCTATTAGAGGCACCGGTTGCGTGTATACGCGATTTTACGGGTTATATTAATTAAATTAAATCATGTCAACTCATCATATAAATTATGAGAAAATGGAAAATATTAATAGGAAACTTGCAATGTGTTGGGCAATAAGCATGACTTATCTAATGGACATAGTTCAAGTGGACTAGAGTGGAGAACTTCTGAGTAAGAACATGTTAGAAGATGTTTGCAGTCAGATAACAATAGGAGCCAGTGTCTTATCTTCTTCTTTCTAAAAACTGTACAGAGGTTCTTTGTTACCTAGAGGAAGCAAGATATCACACCTGTTGAGAACAATAGACTGTGTAATTGCTTTGTCAAAACACAATCAGGTGTAGGATGTCGAGGGATTTTGCTGGAACGTTTTTCAGTGAACGAAAAGGATTGCGACATTTCAACTTGTTAAAGGAGGTTTTGGTTGCTTCATGGGGAATTCGCTTAGGACAAATTCTGTTGCACGTCATTTTTCTTGCCGTGACAAAGAGGCATCAGCGAGTGTAGACCTCTAAAACAGAATTAATTAGGTGGAGGAACTTGAATATATTGATTTATAAAAATCTTATGTCCTTTTATAGTTCTGAAAAGACAGAAGGTAACTTAAACCACCGCAGGACTTTTTTTCTGTACCAGTGACGTTAACCTTTAATGCACTGAGTACATGTATGGACATTATAATACTAAGGTAAGAAATCTAATAGTTGTGTGCATTGTAATATTGTATTTCATGATTAATGATGATCAGATTCATTTTGTAATTGAAATCATTGTTTTGAATTCACATCTTGGTCAAGTCATATATTTTCAATAGCATTGTAAATTTTGTTGTTATGAACCACGGGGCGGGTGCTTTTCTGGACCTTGGGCTAACCGAGTAACATGTGTATAGGAACCGTATTACATATGCATAGCCGAGAGCGATAGGGCGGCCAACCGCATTTATGTTAATTGGTTTGAAAAATTAACCAACCGTTGTATATTCAAGCGCTTGCACTAAGTATCCAGCGGAAATCAAGTACAAAATGCGACCCTGTTCCCAAATTAGCGAGTGTCAACAGAGTAAATATGTAGTAGGTCGTAAAAACCGTGAATCAACAATAATCTTTGTTAACTCAAAGCGCTTACTAAGTAAATCAGTCTGGTCAGAGGAGATGGAGAACTAGATTGGCTGGTAGAGTAAGGTTCCATTCTCTGTAGGTTTATGAGTGAATGGCCGGGGGCATTAAATAGGTTGTAGGCCAGAAGTATTCTTGACAGCCACACACACACTATAAAGGAAATGAAGAAATGAAAAGCAAACAGAATGATCTTGAAAAAACAACAGAAAGCGGAGTGCTAATAATTTAACAATATCATGTCAGCTAAACGGGCATCCGCTATTATCACTATGTGTGCCTATTCCTGAGGAATAATATTTCTAAAATCATCATGGCGTTCTGATACCGTGAGTGCCATTTAAACATTTAAAAACGCGACATGTAATTTATTTTAATTAATATAAAATCTGCTGTTAGAAAAAGTTATAAAAAAGTTGGCTGTGTAAAAGTATGAGGTTGTTTAGACATTGTAAACCTAGCAACTATCATTGTGTACGAAAAAACACACTAAGTTGTGTAAATTTGTTAATACCTTTAACATAGGTTGTGTAACAAAATACGAATACAAACTTGTTTAATTTTTTAAGCAACTAGTTGGTATGTAAAGGGGAATTTAGTGTGTCCAAAGCCTCGATTTCCACGACTTTCAGTAAAAAGTTGAGAGTTTTTATATCAGCTGAACAGTTGGCCTAAGTATAGCTGGGTGCGTAATCTAACGTGTAAATTCGAATTGCTCTTTAAGAAAGTCGTTAATCTTGTATTTTCTTTAGTAAACGGAAGAAATTACCACCACAGTGGCCCTATATGGGGCAACTTGATAAAATGTTGCCGCCCATACATCAAATCGCACCCGTCAGAAGTCAACTGAAATGTTAACCAATAACCATGGAAACCTTTTCTCGGGGCTATCTAGTATCTTTGGTGACCATGTTAAACCAAAAATAGGGTGCTAGGATCACAAAGAGGGCCTTTAAACACCCCATATTTTTACATACCTAGGTTACAGGGTAGGTATGCCAAACTGTTTTTTTTTAAGTAGCTCAGGAAGTAGCAAATGTTCCGACCCTCCTGATTAAACTGGCAATTATTGTGTGAGTTTCACCGGTTGAATTTTTATTTTTTCGGTGTCCGCAGAATTTGCGAGGAGTAGTAAGCTTTACCTTTTTATAATAACAAATGGAATTGTGGAACGTACAACTAGTTTGCTATAAACACAAACTTTTAAACTTTACGGAAAAATTTTTGGCAGCAGAATTTCCAGACTTTAGGGTAAATTTACAGAAATTTTCTGTCAATTAACGGAACTTTGACAGGGTGATTTTACAGTAATTGTCGCTCATATTAGGAACACAAATGTGTTTGTACAGCAATTTCCGTAATTTAAAATACGGAAGCGGAAAAAAAAGTATGGAATTTTGCTGCCGGCAATTTTGAAATAGTTCCGTAAATAGTTTATTTGTTTTTTTATTTATGTTAAAAAAAAAAAAAAAAAAAAAAATTTACGGAAAATCTGTTTTTTATAATTACGAAAAGATCTAACAGTAGTAGGCTACAGGTCACCCCCCCCCGCCCACCCCGGGCCAGCGTTCGCCAGGGTGAATTTCCGACTTGTTAATGATTCCATGGACAATTACGCACTTAGAAAGTCATATGCCACCGTTAGACCATTTGAAAGCAACACGTTCGGCTAGCCGCATTGGAGCGGGTTGGTTGACCGAAGTCAAAACGTTAGGCTTTTGAATTTACATAATGAATAAGGCGCAAACTCTGCTCTGTGCTATGAGGAAAAATTCGTGGTTCATTGAACAGAAATTAATAGCCACGCAAAAGTGTGGAAAACGTGGCAACTTCAATATAATATTGCGCGGTCGTATTGATCTTAATACCTGCAGCCTGATACTTCATACTTTCCAAAAAGTTGCAATTCGGGGTACAGGTGTAAAGTTTTGATGGTTGATGTGTCATATGTCATGATCGCAATAATAATTTTTTGTATCTTTGCTCTTTCTATAAGAGAACGTGCCAGGTTTATGTGTGTTTTTTAAAAAAGAATAGTTCTGACTTTGAGCTCGTGATGGATTTCGCATATTGTATTTCAAGTTAACCTCGTTTTATTCCACAACGGTACGTAACCCTTTCAAAAGGTTAGAATAGATTTTAGATATGAATGGAAACATGCGCATGCTATTAAATTAGTATCGCCCATTGATGAAACTTAACCTCAGAGCATATTATATTTTCAGAGCAGATTTACATTCAAGTACTTCGATCTTACCTCCTCACTCGAAGCCTAATGCCCTGATCAAAATAGAACAGATTTGGAGGAAAACTAAAACCATGTATGCATTTTTTTTTTAAATTATGCTCATTTGCGAATATAACAGCAGGTATATGATTTGCCGAAAGTATGCTAGTTTAAAACTCTTTAATAATTTCATATAAAAAAAATTGTCCAACAGAAATATTTTTCGAAGAGTACGAGGTCGAGGGTTTACTTTATACACTCTTAGAAGGTTAGAAAAAAAAGGGTGCACTAGAATTTGTTGTCGTTATTAACACATATAGGACTCTAAAAGAGTTTAATTTACATTTAAATATAATTAGAAATTTTGCAATTTTTGCCAAAAGTTTAAAAATAACGCATTTGAAGAATTAAGCAAAATAAAATGTCGTTTTAAACCCCTAATTATATTAATCGCACTCTAGCATTTACTAAGCATTTATCCGTTAGGGGGAATAGGGGTTGGAGGGGCTAAAAATGACATTAAAATGAAAATGAGGAAACATTACCTTTCTTTTGCTTTTGGTTTGGCAAACATCGGAGCTTCCGTTCAAAAGTTATGGTCGAACATGCCGTCTCGGTACTTGAAATTCATTGTGATATTTCTTATGTATTTTATTGTGTCCTCAAGCTGCGATATTAAATTTTTAAGCTTACAAAATTAGATTTTCAAAACGTAATTAAGCTTTTGGCCTCTAATTTTCACAATATTAATGAAAATCAAGTGTTACTTTGTAATTGATAATAATTTTAAAATAGCATTTCTACAATATAAGCTTAAGCTTAAAAATTTAAATATCGAAGCTGTGAGGGGGAAAACAATAACAATACATAAGAAATACCGCAAGAAATTTCAGGTTCCTGCGACGACCTTTTCGACCATAAACTTTTGAACGGAAGCTCCAATTAGTTGGCAAACCAAAAAAGCAAAAGAAAGGTAATTGTCTCCTTATCTAAATTTAAATGTTCATTTTAGCACTCCAACCCCATCTTCCCCCTTAACTACAATAACTTGTAAAACCTTCCTTCTCTAGAAAGTGTGTGTGTGTGGTGCGAGAGCGCGTGTGTGTGTATGCGCATGTTTGGGAAGATGCATTAAGTCTGTACGTGGAAACAGAATAAAAACTGAAGAATATAGAGGCGCAACAGTCCAACTTAAAAATTCACGCGCGCCTACTCGATTCTAGACAAGAACAGAAACAATTCCGATCGCCAAATCAGGTAGTGATATGCTAAGATTGGAAAGACGCAAAGTGAAATGATAATGGAAACGTGAGAAAAAAAGTACCTAGCCAAATGAGTTTCAACTAGAGCTTCCACATATCAGGGGTCCCTAAGCATATGAAGTCACGCTTTTCGCACCGATGACCGATGTAAAGCTTTCCATGTCAAAACAATCTCCATCTCAAAGGCTTAATTAACGTTGAGAATTATTGCTTGATACGAATAAATCATGGGTAAAATTTATAATTTCGTATTCGGAAGGCAAATACAAAATTCAGCCTATTTTATGTTTTTGACTATATCCAATTAATTTTGTTAAAATATGTAAACATTAATAAATGAAAAAAGTTTAATTATATGCATTATTTAAGTTTATCCCTGCAGCAAGGTGAAGATGTCTACACGTCCTCCAATCCTGTCAAACTCGGTTGGTGTATGACTATAGTTACAGTTCTGCATATACACTGCAAGATATTGGCAGAACACATAACGCGTACGAACGTGTTCCAGATCAGTGTGCGTCTAACTGCTAAAGGGGTCAAAGAAACACTTACACTTAGCAGAAAACGTAGACAAAACGTACTTGATATTAAAGCATTTTTGACACCGCAGAACATGTAATCATAAGAATATAATACAAGAAACTTTAAATCGCAGACTTGCCAAAGGATACTAGGAGACAAAGAAGTAAGGAAGAAAACAGGAAAGCTAGATGTTGCGAAAAAAGGTGTTGTAAGAAGCCTTTTGAAAAACATGATGGAATTAGCGCTCTTGATGGCAGGGGGCCCAAAGGGGTTCCAGAGACGGAGAGCAATGATGGAAAAAGAAGCCCGGTCTCAAAAACTCCTACGCGACCGTGGGAGAGCGAGACACTCACCGGCAACTATGGAACGGAGAGAATATGAGGAAGGTCTATTGGGGGGGGGGGGACTAAACAGGAATAGAGGTAGCTGGGGGTGGCAGATTTCAGAACCTTAAATGTAGCAAAGGCATACGAAATTTATTTGGCAGAAAACAGAGAGCCAGGGGAATTCACAGGAAGCAAAGGAGAAGTGTGCGTGCGCTTAGGCTTCTTGAAAATAAGCCTGGCTACTCTATTCTGCAATTTCTGGGAGAGGCGTGCAAGTCTTCTTGGAGACACCATTAAGAATGGAACAGCAATAGCCATTCTGGACAGGACAAGGGGCAAGACGAACAGCATTATTACATGCTATTTTAAGGTCAGAAAACTCTGATGCGATTTAAATTACAAATTTGTCAGTTTAAGGAGCGCGAAGAGAAGTAATGTGATCAGTCATACTCAGGCCAACTGTCAAAAGCCACACCAAGATTTTTAATGGAGGAGGAAACACTGATTGCAGGCCGCCAACATGACGAGTGAGCAGATGGAAGGGCTGAGTAGTGGATTGGGAACAGGCAAGAAAGAGTTCGGTCTTGGAATTGTTCAACTTAGGTTTATTATTGACAAACAAGACCTGGCAACTCTTCGATGCCACTGAGAGAGCCTCTAAACAAACAAGCAGGCAGGCATCGACAGGCGTGGAGGATCAAAACTAATGAGTAACTGAACATCCATCAGCATATAGATGCTACTTAATTGCATGTTTGCGAATAATTTACAATGCAAAGCTAGTGTAATCAGTGTAAAAACAGAAGGGGTCAAGGACGGAGCCCTGAGGGGCACCACATTCAAGATGGACGGACACAGAAGAAGCCCCCTTCCGTTAACTAAAACATTACATGTTCTTTGGTCCAGATAGGACTGAAAACAATCTAGAGCAGATTCTTTAATGCAAAAATTGTTAGCTAACCGCTGCAGAGACTTTTGTGATCAACAGTATAAAATGCAGCGGTTAGATCTAACAGGACATGAAAAAACAGTTTTACCATCATCCATACCTTTCAGAACATAATCATGAACATCCAAAAGAGCTGTTCAGTAGAATGATCAGCCCGATAAGCAGATTGGTATGGTCAGATAAGTTATTTGCATTTACCACATAGTCAGTACCTGCTTTAGGTTTTCTGGATAGTCTGCAGGTGTTCTAGCCAATTGTATTTCACACAGAAGGCCTAAAACTAGGTGACTTAACTACCACCGTTTATGCCTCAAATAGGCACACAATACTAAGAAAATTCTCATTTTTGTTTATATTTACGTAACAATGCTGCATAATGGGCCCATTTGACATGTTTGAAAAATTAGTGCGCCCAAGATTTCAAATTGAAATATTGATGGTTGTAAAGTTTTTTATATACAATAGCCTAGTATTGACTCAGATTTGGAAGCAGTTAAGGTCTGTACGCGAACAAAATGAAAACTGAGAAGTATATAGGTCGTCACATGTCCATTAACATAACACCAGCCTACTTGCTTTAGACCAGAAACGACCCACTTCCGACCCTTCCAAATCTAGGCATGATATGCTCAGATGGGAGAAGACAAAGTGAATGATATTGTAACGTGAGAAAAAAGGGACCTAGCCAAATGTTTCATACAGGAGGCATAATGTATAATCTAGGTTACTTGTATTACAGGTTTAAGTTGGCTTTCTAGACCAGAACCCGACCCATTCCGATCTTCCAAACCTAGGTAGTGATATGCTCAGATTTGGAGGACGCAAGTGTAAGTGATATGTACGTGAGAACAAAGGGACCTAGCCAAATTATTTCAATACAGTAGGTCATAGGGATGTATAATCTATGACTTACTTGTATTACAGGTTTAAGTTGGCTTTCAGACCAGAACCCGAACCCACTTCCGATCTTCCAAACTAGGTCGTGATATCTCATATTTGGAAGACGCCAGGTGAATGATAATGAAACTTGGGGAAAAAATCCTAGTTCCTATTCATTCATAGGGCAAAGTGTTTAAACTGGGTGACTTTACTACTATAAATATGGAACATACTTGCAAATCTTCATATTTGTCATAATAGCGATTACTGCGTGAAATAAAGCAGTCTTTTGGTGACGGGTACGGGTCGGTCATAGCCCTTCTTATACATCAGCGGGCTTGCACCATCGACAATTATTCAATTATTTTATTTAATCAGCAAATTAAGGCCTATAGATACGACTGTAAACATAATGTGTGTATGTTGGATTTTTATTTCTGTATGGGCTGAGGTATCCGGTATGTGCAGTAGCACACTGGAAAAACTTTCGAGGAACTCTCTGTACAACTAACACACACACACGCGCGCGGTCCGCGCACACACACACAAACCCTCACACACCACACACACACACAAAATCATTCACTGGCAATAAATAATATACGAAATAGGTAAAAATACGAAATAAATTACTCACTTTGGCTAGCATTCATCTTATACTGCTAGAAAATATTTTGCTCCAAAAAAGCTGTGTTTAGAGTAACTGACAATTTACCGATTGAGGTCGTAAGGTGTTGTTGCAGTATTTTTCTTTAATTTGCGATGGTCTAGCAGATTATGTTCCTATACCCCCGTCAACACAAATTCAACCCACGATTTTAGCATATTACGAACCTCTTTAAACAGGTAAAGAATCATTGATGTTGCAAAATCAAATATTGTCCCAGGGGTGCGTTTGGCGGCCATTAAAGTAGTTCGATTTAGTGAAAATTATCTAAATATTTCATCTCACGTAGGGAATCGGAAAATTATATGTTGCATATTGTGATGTTCAGTACAGAGATAGGGTTGAGAACGTGATATATAGTCATTAAAACTTTGTGGTCATTGTACAGGGGACCAAATCTTCAAAATGGCATGGATTCTTGGGTTAGTGTTGGTACGTGCATGATGAGGCAATCCTAAAAATAAATAGTTTGCACTATCTAGGAGTTTAGTTTTAGGTGTGTTTAAAATTCGATTTAAGTTATCTGGTTAAATTTGTATGGGAATTAGGGATACTCGTCTCTCATAAATAAATAACCAAAAACGGAAGTTCCTAAATCGTGGAAAAAACTGTACGTTTCTAGGAGTGATCAGCTTTTATAACAGTTTGATACCACCTTTGTCAAAGATGAATGAAGGATTTTGAAAATTTGAACCTATGTAAATGGCCATCAAAAGTTCACAGATACACGTCTGATTTCGTGAGGACGTTTTGAGAAAAACTTTATAACTATTTAATACTACAACCCCAACATTCAGTTGCCACGCGTCCCTTTGTTAGCACACACTTGTGACTAATAAGTGTTTGCTCAGTCCAATCTCTTTGAGTGGATTGTCAACTCATAAAACATGCTCAAACACTAACTAATTACCAACCGCTTTGAATGCGGCCAGCCGAGCTTTGGTAAACAGTGCAAGATGCGCTGATGCTTTGAAATAACCACACTGAGCATGCTCAGAGCCTGGCCGCTGGCTGGGAAAAAGCAACCGGCGCGCCTGCAGGGTTTAATTAATCCTGAATATGATCCCCTTGAAGGAGTGAGTGTAGGGTATAAGCAGGCCTATTCGGTTTTGCTGATTGTTTTTTACACTTTTATGGTTAGGAGAGTATAATTATGGAACGTAGATGTGTGTTATGGACCTAAACATGTAGAAACTTACCATACTGCTTGGTAAAATGCCCGTAATTTCCCAAACTTGAGCTTAAAATAGACATTTACTACAGTCGAGTAGGCCTATTTTCAGGCATAAATATGCACCTGAACAAGGGACACAATAAATTTTGCAGTAAACGATGTGGCAGAAAACAACGAAATATTTAGTACCCACCTGATTCTGTTTATTCGTGCAGTAAATACCGATAATTTACGGATTTTTAAATAATCTAAAAGTAAATTCATAAATTATTTTTCAAGTTATTAAAATGATTTTTTCAAGTAGAGGGAAGAGGGGGTATTTGTATGTTTGCCAGTTTTTGTACGTTCAGGTTTAAAAAAGCGACAAAAGTGGTCATTTGAGCGCTAAGAAATGAAACAAATCTAGTAATTTACAAACATTTACTACCAGTGAATGTAAACAGTGAACCTGGTGAATGTCAAGTTACAATCATTTTCTAGCAGGTACGCGCGTAGGCCGTATATCCCAAAATATACTAACCCGGGGATATTATATAAATGAACCCACAGGCTCTACAGCAGATTGGATCATGGTTTTTTTAAATAGACAATAAGGGTGTGATTGAATGAGCAAACGATATGTAATATGATAATAACTAGGCATCGTGGCCGAAAACCTCTTAACATGTTTATGATGTTGATGGTAACGTTTGCTTGGTAACTCTAAACTCTAAACTTGGTAGGTTTTTTATTAAACATACTTAGAACTTGAAGTAGAACGTGTTGTTTTTTGAGAAAGATATTAATATTAAAATACGGATTTACATTGAAGGTGATACTTAGTTTAAGAAAGGATAACTTGTTACCTACATTAAGTAAACGTACGGCCAGTTTTATAGTTTATCGTTTTGATCTAACTTACAGAAAGGAGCATTTCTTGATAAATCTTTGTGCTTTTTAATTTTCGTGATATTGAATGATCTCAAAATATCTCAAAAATCATAAAGCACTATCACCCATTCCGGGCATCCACTCGGCATGATAAACAAAACATAACCAAACAGACATACAAACGTGATAAGCTGTTATACCAGTCAATTTCCTATGACCAGACTGGTTTATGTCTTGATTTAACAAAAGAACCATGTTGACTCACGTTTTCGACTACGTTATTGACACTCGTTAATTGAGCACAGGCGCATCAAGCCGTGCTTTCCGATAGTATAACGAATGTTGTATTTGTAACGGTGGTTAATGCTATCAAACCAATTAGCATAAGTTGCGGGTGGCCGCTGGTCGCCCGGCTAGATGATATGTCTAACGCGTTCCTTAGAGGAATGGGTGTCACTCATAACCTTAATAGTCCACAGAAAGAAGTGAACCAAATACCAAAATTTTGCAAGGAGCAGTGGTAGAGAACTGAGTGTCCCCCATATCACTACATTGTCACAGGAAGTGAACCAAATTGCTGACAGTTTGCAATGAGAGCCGTGTAAAAGAACTGGGTGTACCCAAAACTTAATGTTTCCCAGAAGGACCAAATTATTCAAAACACAATGTATGTTTTATAAATAATAACTGAAGCATGGATTTCCTTTCCGAAATGTTGACTGAAATATATCCATTTTCCTTCTGAGAAGGGAAATGCCCAAAAAGTACCATTTAGCCACCTAAAATGAGAGAATTGGACTCGACCAGTGACCCCAGGTCACACCATGTCCACCATCACCTCTTCCCAAATTCCGTTTTGGCCCATAGCCACGGCCCACACAATCCAATAATAATGCTGTGGGGAGGGACTGGAAGCGGGAAGTCAACATTGGAAAGGACATTCAGGCCATTCAGTAGATGAATTTATAAAAAATAATGTGTTTTTTAATAATCATTACACTGAACTGAGGTTCCTTTACACCCAATGTTGACTGAAATATTATACTGCATTAACCACCGATTGAATGAATAATTTCAATCAAACCACCGACTAGCACATTCAGTCGGAGGTGGAAGCATGCTATCTCAGAGAGAGGCGATAGGAGTGCAGTCAAAGGCTGAATCAAAAATCCAGAGCAACAAACAACCACATGGATCTAATTCCAAAAGTCAGGAAAGCAATAACTCACCCATAGACAGTGGAGTACACCAAGGGTGAGAGTAACAGGACCTCCAGACTGTTCTTTATAATGTGTTTTTAAAATGAACACCTAGCCAGAGTTTTTTTTGGAGAAGAGCCCGAGCCGAGAAACCCGCAGAGAAAACCAAGACTAAGGAATAGGGAGAGGAAGGGCTCAGTGAAGGAGATGGAGTGCGGAATTAGGCCTTGGACAAAAAGGCCAGAAGCACTCCGATGACAGAGAACCAGGCCTTCACAGCCTTGCAACCCCAACTGGCGCGAGGGGGAGCAGAGAAGCGCAAGGAGACCATGCCGTAAAAAGACGCGGGGCAAAGAAGCCTAACCCTAAAAAACAGAGGAGCGGGCCACCTAGCGAGGCGGGTCCGCTCAGAATCAGCAAATACCCACAGAGGAACCCAACGGGGAGAGGCCCGGTTGAGATAAAGGTTGAGAGACTGAAGGAAGGCTAAAGGCCCAGCCCCGACGAGGGCTGAGAGATAAGTCCGACCCTGACCCGGGAGAAGAAGCTACAAGGAGAGAGAAGGAAAATCTCCGAGCTAATTCAGCCGGGAAAGGGAGCCCAAAAAGAGAAATAAAGGCGAGGACTAGACGCGACGCCGCCACCCAAAGGAAATTGGGGATTCGCTAAGAGACTCGCATAAAAACAGATCCCAAGGGGGAGCTAGCTTTCGGGTCATGAACAGACGCTTACAGGGAGTCAAGGAACGAGCCAACGTCACTGAAGGACGAACCAAACCAACCTAACTGTGGGAGGCCTGAGCTAGTCGACGAAAGAGCTCCGAACAACGGACGTGGGAGACAAGCTAAAAAAGCCTCAAAATCAGCGAAAAGTCCCACCTCAGGCTGTCACAGCCAGGATGAGGGAGGGCGATCAGGCATCGACTCGGAGGTGAAGAACCAACGAGGAAAGAACGAGGCAGACCTCCGAAAAATCGGGAGCCGCGGGCACCAGAACCGGGGCAACCGAAGAAAGAGCAGTCAAAGGTGAGATTGAACAATAAACTAGCACTCCCCCAGATCGGGCCAGCGTCCAATTCTGGCCCAAGGGTAGACACGAGTGGGTAAACCACCGAGAAGTCTACCAGAGGGGAGAACACAGAGGCTAGGAGAGCTCTGCAGAAACACGAGTCAAGCCTCGAGAGGCGACCCGAGGCTCATCACCACTTTCTCTACTTCTTTACACCCTGGCCGTGCCCGCGGGCCCGCCACCGAGAGATCGCTAAGCTGCTGGGGAAGCCCGAGAGAGCCAAACAGTGGGCGGACTGTCAGCAGAGAGAAGGTGACAAAGATGTCGTTTAGAAGGACTTAGAAGCGAAGAATGAAATTAACATCAGGAAACTTCTGGATCCAAAGATACGACAAAACGTATCGAGCGAGGCAAACAAGAAGCACTTAGCCGAACACCGGTATGGGCAAAAGGATGCCACCAAGAAGAGGCCCTTGGACAGACACAGCGGCCTGACACAAAATCTCCAAGGAGAAGAGAGGCAAAGAGAGGACCCGGAGAGTTGCTACGCCGAACGGGGCGAAGATCCGAATAAGGCATCACCAACGGCTCGAGAAAAAGTAATCAACTCGGACAACCAAACTCGAGAAGTAAGACATGGACAGAAAAGAAAGACTCACAACGGGGGGTTACGCCCCAGAGACACTTCCCGCCCTTAGGGAGCAGAAGCTAGAGAAAGCTCCCAACACCGACTAAAAATCAAAGTCCACAGACTAAAGAGGGGATAGAAAATCCCCAGTCTGAAGTGGACAGACCACCATGTCAAGAGCTCCCCGGTTCGTAATGACAGGAGCCAGAGCAACAGAACGTGCCCACCAGGACCCCGAGGGTACTAAGTGGGAAGCACAAGATCCAGCGCCACGGCGGGAAGACCAGGACCAGCCATACTGCCCGGAATAACTGTGAAAGCCGCCAGTGAAGGCGATTTCGGAGAACCCACCAAACAAGGAAACGCCGTCGCGGGGACTTCCCTCTAGGCAGCCACCGTGAGACAGAAGGCGGTGGCACAGAAAAACCCGCAAGTGAAGAGATCGACAACGGAAGCCTGAAACCGCTGGAGAGGAGGGGGGAACCCCCAAAGACAGACCCCGAAGAATCACGGAGCCCACCCCGGGCCTGAAGCCCGGGAACCGCGTAGGCCCCGACGAGCCCCAACGCTAGGACCGGACGAGCCCAACGCTAGACCAGAACAAGGCCCGACGCTAGCCCGTACGACGAGCCCCAAAGAGGAGGCATCGTCGAGCAGACCCAAAACCCGTGTCCAGGGTTCCCCCACGAGGGAGACAGCGGACCAGGGGAGCCAGCTGGGAGCCAAAAGGAATGTGCGAGAACTTTCAAAGCCAGCACCTAACTCCCGAACAAACGGGAGAAGGAAGGGATCACGGTCAGACAAACCGACCCGACAGTAGGCGGAGTCCAGGCGATGTCGAAAGACCTCAAGGGCTTGGAGTTAAGCCTGGGAGCACAGGTAAGGTGGTATGGCAACGCAGAGCCAAACCACCAGGCGCAGGAAGAACAGAAGCCCCGAGGGGGCGAGGGCATCCACTGGGTGGGAGCCAAGCCCCAAAGAGGGAACGCGAGCATGCAGCGTCAAGACTGAATGACCAAAAGCCCGAGACCGGCAAGTGCAGGCTAGGCCCCGAGGGACCGAGCCGGCATGTAGGCGCGGTCTCGCGCCCGCACAAAAGTGAGGACAGAGGAGCCAGGAAGAACAGCCAAGGCGCAATGATCAGGTTCCACATACGGGGTGTAAGGCCAATGGAGAAGGACAATAGAGCCCCTACCCCAGGCCTGCGCCGGCCCATAAGCCCCTGGAGGGGCCACGCTTAGAACAGATAGGATAGCTCAAAACCGAGGGGGCCAAGGTAATACACCCAAGCAGCAGGCATCAGCCTAGGCCAGGCCCGACAAGGGCCAAGCCAAGCTGCTCGGGAGAGAACCAGGGCCAGGCTACCCGAATGGAGATGGAGGGGGTCTAAGTCGAGAAGCAAAGCTAGACGATGCAAGCCCCAAGGCTAGGCAAGGCGAAGTCAAAAAGACCGCCAAGGCGATAGGCAACGACCTCCCAAGGAAGTAAGGGGCTAAAGACCCAAAAGACCGCATTCAAGCCAAGGCAGAAAAATGGCTAGACCCCAAGGGGGAACAGAGAATAACTCCAGACCGGCAAACCGGTCACTAGGCCCCGACTCGGAAGCGGCGATAGGCCCAGCTGAATCCTCAGGAGGGGAGCAGCGAAGCGAATAATAGCAGAGTCAAAGCTCCCCGAGGGAGACAGCGGACCAGGATAGGTAGCAGTAAGCCTAACAGCCAGCGACTAAGAGCCATGACAGCCAAGGCCTAGATGGCCCAGCGCCTTAACTGGCAGAGACCAGATGGCCTCAAGTCCCCGATGGGCACAAGGAGCGGACCCGGGCTAGCACCAAGAAGGAGCTAGGCTACTGGGCCACACAACAGTCAGCAGCCAGCGAAGGCACGACGGAAGCGCCGGCGGACAGAGATGAAAGCCCATGGGACCGGGAGCCGAGTCAGAAAGGCTAAGGTCGTGATCTCGAAGAAGAGCTGCAGGCTATAGCACGGAAGGATGCGCCCCAATGACGGCCGAGGCGGGCTAGGCCCTCCACAGGCAGGGCAGGAGAACCCCACGAGGGGACCTGCATGCCGAAGCTAGAGCAAGGTCAGAGAATGGACGCGGTGGTACCCAGGGACTACACAAGGCTGAGAGCTTTACACCAAGGCAAGGCGACATGCCAGCCAGGGTTGAAGCCAATCAAGCAGGCCGGGCCCCGAAGGGGAGCCCCGCAAAAGAGCAGACTTGAGTAGATCAAGAGAACCACCGACCTACAGCATCCCTGAAGGGATGACCGAGAAGAACCAAGGCGGCGCGACATCCCAGCAAGGGAGACAGGTCGCAGCGCCCTGAGTTGAAAGTCAAACACCAAGGAAGGTGGGACAAACAACACCCGAGCAACAAGCCCCCGTAAGAGGAAGACCAGAGCTGTGTTAGACCGGAAATCCCCGCCAACGACGGCGGATATAAATTAAACGGCCACCCGGAAATCAACGCCGATGACGGCGGATAAACGGCCACCATGCAGCGCCGGGCACGCCCAGAAAGGGCATGACTGCAGCCTGCACTGAACCCCCCATGGAGGCAAGCCCCGAAGGCTACCCCATGAGGGCGCCGAAACGGAAACACCCATGGGGTGTACCGTAACAGGCGGACCGTAGCGAGAACTAGCGCGGGACAAGCCGCACCAGTAACCGCCCCCGGACCCAGCGTTGAGCGGGGGGCCAACCGCGAAGCGATGCGCGCCCCACGTAGCCCGTGAAGGCCTGGTGATGAAGTCAAAGCAGCACGAGCCAGATTTAACCCCGTGGGGATAGCAGGCTAGCCATGCTGGGTGTGCCGGAACGGAAACACCCACCGGGGTGTACCGTAAACAGCGGACGTAGCGGGAAATAGCGCTGGCCCCGAACTGGCAACAGTAACCGCACACGGAACCCCGCGGGGCAGGGGCCAACCCGGAGAAGCGCTGCGCGCCCCACCTAAGCCTGTGAAGGCCTGGTGAAGCAAGCACACGAGCCAGATTAACAGCCCCGGGGGCTAGCAGGTGCCAAGCGGGGATGATGTGCCGTAACGGCTGCTGAACCGTAGACAGGAACTAGCGTGACGAACTGGCATCAGTAACAGCGCCACGGGACCCCGCGTGAGCGGGGAGGGCGCAACCATGGCGAAGCGCAGAGCGCGCCCAACCTAGCCCGCGAAGGCCTGTGAAGCACATTGCAGCACGAGCCAGATTGACACCGCGTGGCTAGCAGGCTAGCCATGCGGGGAGCAGTGAGCATAATCGACACCCGCCGGAGCCCGAAGCGGGGGCGCCGAGGAGGAAACCACCTCAGGGCTGGGGACGAATCAAGCCCCGGGACCGGTACCACGGCAGCGCAGTCGCAGAGTCCGAGACCCTAAAACACGAGCGCCGCCCGGGGTGTCGGTTACTAGCGATGGATCAGCGCCGAGAAACCACGGGGGGCATCACCATAGCCAACACACTGCTACCGGACGGACTGCAGCCGCTAATCCCAAAGGGGAAAGGACAGAGCAGACCACGCCAGCCTGCACCGATAAAGAAACGAGCTAAATCAGGCGAGCCAGCGCGGGCAGCGTGCTAGTCAGGCACGCCCCCCGAAGGAGGGGCGGCCGACTAGCACGCTAGGAGCAACCGGGCTGCCTTATACGGATGTCTGCAGTCGCCAAAATCCCCTAGGGAAAAAAGGCAGAGCCAGACCGCGCTAGCCTGCAGGAAGAAAGCCCCTAGGGTAGACCAGGCGAGGCCAGCGGCTGGGTAGAGAGGGTGGTAGACGGGCGGAAACTCCCGACGGAGAGAGCAACGACCCTACTAACAAGCCATGAAGGAGCCGAAGCCACAACTCTTTTAGGTGCTCCCAAAGCAGCGGGGCCGATTGGAAGAACTCGGACCGGAGCCCGAACACCACCCCCCATTTTTCCTAAGCGAAAATTCGACAGGGAAACAGTGTAATGGCGAACCAATTGAAAACTGAGAGGCCACCCCAAAGGAACGAGCACCAAAAGAGAAACAGCGGAGAAAGAAAGACCCGTAAAGAAAGCACGGAGAAAGAGGGTCGCGGGGCGGCGCGGGGTTGAGGTGTTGAACGCGAGCAGCATGGGCGCGAGTCGTAGCGAACGAAAACAAAGAAAAAAAACAAAAGGGTGCCGCGGTAAACCCGGCCCGCCAACGGGGAGACAAAGATACCGTCGCCGGTAACAAAGTCCCACACGGTAAAGAATTTCCAAAGTCAGTTTCCACATATTTTATTAAAATACAAACAAGCAAAGAAAGAAAATAATAGGACACACTCACCAAATAGCAACTGTTTAATGATAGTAGGAAAAACAAGAAACAGGAAACCGGCTCACAAGAAGCAAAAAGGCATCCAAAGCAGCAACACGGCGGCAATTGGCTGCCTTTGTTTACTAGTTTACCCGCTACCACAGATCCCACGTGACCGCATCGCTGGTAAAAAAGGATTACACAATAAAAGCTCTCCGACGGGTGTAAAAGTCGCTGTTTATTCAGTCCAAATAGAGCGTTATAAAATCCAGTATATAATCCAGGAAATATCAGATAGTATGGTATAGTAGTAGGGTATTCCGTATTGGAGCGACAACAGCCAGTATCAAATATCTCAGAGAATTTGGCTGCTAATCACAGAGCTGCAATGCACACGCGTCCGTGTTGTATGGCGGCCCAAAACGGAAGCGAAGGAATTGAGGAAGAGTGGGAAGAGTGATGGCTCGAACAGGGTGTGGACCTGGGTAATGGTCGGAGTCATTCTCTCTTTAGGGGTGCTGTAAAATGGGATGTTGGGGCATAACTTCTCAGAAGGAAAAGGCATTATTCAGTAACATGGTTTTGTAAAGGAAATCAGTTCAGTGGTAATGATTTGCTGACATTTTGCGCAATCAGAGCGTGTCAGAGAGAACTGAGTGTCCTTCCATTTGGGTCCTAGTTACATGTAAACACCATGGGTAAAACAATTGACTTTTGTGTATACAAGGTATTGGGTATAGTGCTGATCAATTGATGCTTTCCGCATACAATGGGAAATACAATAGATGAATGGATGGTGAGCACAGGAGGCACTGAACTTTGATTTGGGCAGAGGTGTGGCAGTATGAAGCACTGAACTCCAGCTTGAGAACTGAATTGATGTGTACCGGCACATAATGGCATAAACAATGACAAAATAGTTTATAGCGGACTCTAACAATACAGTTGGGCTAGTTTGTAACACCACAACCACAGGTATTTCCTACTTGACCAGCTTGACCTAAATATTTGTGCATCAAATTGTTAATATTTTTACACATTAAACTTACTCGAAATATGAAGTTGGACTCAAGCAATGGTTTAAAATTGCTATTCTATTTAATTAACTTTGAGTCCAGATTTTTTTTATTAAGGCTTTGTCAACCTCTGATAGGGCGAAGTAAACAATCATCGAACAACTAACACATTACGCATATAAAGTCAGCTGCAATTCTCTCCAAGAGACCACAGCTACCGACCAGTTCCATTCTGAACATCTCCGGCTACACCTTAGTGCACACACCGAGAGCGCTATTCACGGGAATGCCACCTTTGCTAGTAAACTCAGCCCAATGGAAACACATTGTGCAAGCGCTCTTCATGAGCATCCACACTGAATGGGCAACGACCCAAAATTGCAGGTGTTGCATGTGTCACAATGTCTACAAGCCACCCAACCATCGGCTTCAAGCCGACTCTCTACCAACCTCTGGGCACGACCTGCAATTATGCTGGCGACTTTAACTTAATAGCCATAGCCTTACTGGGGTTACAGGGAAAAACCAACCTGATAGAGCTACCATAGAGGAAGGGGCCTCAAAATCCGGGTACACATTCTACACGACCCCAAGCAACCAGACATTTTCAATTCTGGAAGGTGCAATACGTCTACAAACTCTGACCTTGCGTTTGCAAACATGGACACCATCTCCATTCACCGTACTGTTCTCGACCACTTTCCGAAGTCTCAACACAGACCATCACTGATCGCTCAGGAGAGCCTTGCTAAGCCTGTACCAACGAAGCCAGTGAAAAGGTGGAACTTCCGCAGGGCAGACTGGGACCAGTTCAAGAACCTGGTGGATTCAGAAGTGCCCAACCCACGTGGCTGCCGTCACAGTTATATCCCATCTTGGGATGAGGAATGTGACACGCTTTACAATGATTTCCTGAATTCTGAACCCGGGGAAGAAGTTTCATCCAAGGCTTCAGATCTGACAAACTGCTTGGACAGGAAACGCTGTGAGCGCTGGGAGGAGACGGTCCAAGGAATCGACTTCACCCACTCCAGCAGGAAGGCCTGGAAGACTATAAACTGTGTCACCAGCAGAATATCCAAACCATCGAAATGTCCAGTGACTGCCAACTCAATTGCTGAGCAACTCCTGGCAAATGGTTGTTTCAAGAACATTGATAAGGATCACATTCGCTCTGTCAAAAAAGAGATCACCAAACTTCGTCGAGCCCCCGGCGTGGACGGGTCACTTTCAACACCCTTCTCACTAGATGAGCTTACCTCTGCTATCAGCCAACTAAAGAGCGGAAAGGCCCAGGGCCCTAATAACATACCAGCAGAGTTCCTGATGCAATGCGGCCCACGATGTCTAGATTGGCTCCAGGAGTTCTACACATGTTGCCTTACCAACCAATCCTTACCAAAGATCTGGAGGAGAGCTACTATCATCCCACTCCCCACACCAAACAAAAGTCGACAACCTAATAACGAACCGCCCAATTTCACTACTGTGTGTCTCCCTTCAAACTCCTTGAGAGAAAATGATCCCTGGCCAGCCTGGAGCCGTCGTCGATCCCCATCTGCCTGATGAACAAGCAGGATTTCGCCGTGGCCGGAGGACTGTCCATCAGATTGTAAAACTCACAAATGATATTGAGGAAAGCTTTGATAAGGCAGGCGTCATCTTGGTGGACCTTACTGCAGCATACGACACCGTGTATCACCAGGGCCTGACACTCAAGTTCTCAGGACCATCCCAGATCGTCACCTTGTACAATTTATATGTAACATGCTTGCAAACCGTAGCTTTATTCTTAAGACCAGTGATGGGCAGAGTAGTCGTCTGCGTCGTCTGAGGAACGGAGTACCACAAGGAGCTGTACTGGCTCCTATGCTGTTTAACTTGTATATCAGTGATTTACCTCAAACAACATCTAGACAATATGGCTACGCCAACGATCTTGCCCTCCTCCACTCGGACAGCAACTGGACAGAAGTAGAAAGCACACTTACTACAGACATGGCCCTACTTGCAGCATATCTCAAGACCTGGAGACCGAAGCTGAACGAAGCCAAGACCACCGCTACTGCCTTCCACCTCAACACCAAAGAGGCTCATCGCCAGCTCCAAATCAACCTCAATGGAGCGCCTCTGCCATAAATCCTACACCAACCTACTTGGGAGTGAAGCTTGACCGGCAGCTTACTTACCGGCAGCACCTCGAGTCCGTATGCGCCAAGGTATCTCCGAGGAATAACCTCCTGTGCCGACTTGCTGGATCTTCATGGGGTGCCAGCCCAACGACCCTACGCACCCATACCGCTGCCTTGGCTCTAGTCTACAGCACTGCTGAATATGTCGCCCCAGCATGGTGCAACAGCTCTCACACAAGAAGCTGGACACAGTACTCAACGAGACCTTGAGAACCATCACTGGCTGCCTCCGTCCTACTCCATCTGAATTCCTACCAGTGCTCTCAGGCATTGCACCAGCAGTACTTCTAGTGAATAAGGCCCTGCTGGACAACAAGCACCTGCTGCATAACAGTGTCAAAGAATCACACCAACTCGGTAGACAGAGACTGCGCTCTCGCCGACCTTTCTGCCGACACGCTGCTAAACTCTCCAGTTCCCCTTTCAACATCTTACAGACATGAAATACTGCCTGGCTGGATACCCCAAGACCAGATCAACTCTCTATTACACCTAAGACAGAACTACCACCTGGCAGCAATCTCCCATGCAAGGAATGGGTCACCTTAAACCGGATTCGCACAGGAGTCGGTCGCTTCAATAGCAATATGCACCGATGGGGGCTGCGGCCATCACCAGCCTGCCAATGTGGTTCTCCATCACAGACTGCGGATCACATTCTCAATGAGTGCCCTACCTTTCGTCCACCGATGGACACAGATTTCTCAAACCCCAACCAATCGACAGTGAGTTGGCTCCAACGCTTACAACATATTAACTGCTGCCTCATACGGAAGAAGAAGAACCTTTGATATATTTGTGTAATACCTTATTTTCAACTGACCTTATCCAGAGTCTGTTTAATTGGTGTGAATCCTGACAGAAGCCCTACATCAATGATTGCCATATTGGTCTTGTCTGCACCTGTATACCTTGATACCACAAAAGGTAAAAATATAAACACCGTTGTATTTAATTGTCCTTTGAAACAACCACTCTATATTGACAGTCACACGTGATCGATCAGATATAAAGACCCCCAAAAAAGTGATCGATCAGATATAAAGACCCCCAAAAAAGTAACACAGCATGTCTAAATACCCCATCAGTTACAAACCATTGGTCTTTGTACGAGAACATAAAATTATATCAATAGTTTGTTTTCTTCCGTAAATGTTGATACCCTTCTTGCCCCATTGCGACCAATATTGACAACACAATACCCATTATAAGATAATTTCTCCCTTTTAAAAAGTTATACAATAAAGTATAGCCATATTGATTGCCATTCCGTGAAAGACTGCATTCTTCCCGGGTATTTTAAAACGATTCTTACCATACATGGGGTGAATATGGTTGTACCACCCAATTGTTCTGATTAAATCAAGCACTAAAATTAATAGGAGTAGCTAGAGAATAATGCAGGTGCAAGTGTGAGCATCACTACTGAAGTGCATGAAGTACGTGTGGCACCCGCATGAGGCAAGAGGTTCACGTATAAAACTTTTTATGCGCGGAAAAACAAAACCTGAATTGTCTAGTAATGAACAAAGTATTGTACACAGTATTTTTGCTTGGGATGCCACCACTTTTCAATACGGATAATTTCATTTGGAGATCTCAGCATTGGTAAGCATTCCAAATATGCAAAAAACTTGGGTTCGAAAAAAAATTGGGGGGGCGCTTCTTTCTGGAAATGTCCTCATGTCTCTTTAAAGTCATCAATTTAACATGTGTTTGAAATGATCTAAAACCTCTATTAGAAGTGAGAAAAGGTGATTTTTCAATTCAAAACATAGATTGAATTTTTGTTTTTGCTCCAATACAAAATTAGAAGTTTCAAATTTGTTGTATCAGAGAAATACTTCTCAGTTTAATCCCTTCACATGGGGGATATTTTTGATGGAAAGCTTTACATCAGTGCCAAATTCAAGGCAAAATCTCTTGTTACACCTTTAAAGACACTATCAGTGATCCACCCAAAAGAGTGAAGATATTTTAATTTGCAGGAATAGCTTAAAAGTGAAGAATGAATTGTAGAATTCTCTTAAAGGTGCATTTCGTGATTGCAGCACCTTCGGTCTTATTCACTGTTCACTAGAAATTCTTGAGGAAAGCTTATTCACAAAATTGGAGTTGATTCCGACTTGCAGTTTTGTGTTATGAGCAATGCTTGTTTCCCACAGTCTCATAGACCCCATTCTGTAAGTCTGTCAGTTTTCGGCAGAAGAAAAATACAAATTGAGGGAATTTCTTACGATACAACCAAAATTTGCGGGAAACATTAAGTAAACAGGATTACAAGGCGAACGGTTCAGATGAGCATAAAAATCTCAAACTTTTTTTAGGCAGTCGGGGTTGTGGATCACGAAGTGCCCTTTTTAAGTTATTTTTCAAGCCAAAAATTGACGCTGAAAGAGAAAACAGCAGTGTCCAAAGATGATGAATTTCCATTAAATACGTGCTGAGGTAAGTGTCCGTGTGCAGACAGTGATGAATATAAAAATATCCAATTTGCATATAGGTCCTATCACTTGTGGGGTATGTTAAGATACCTAAAATTGTTACGAACATGTGAAAATCAAATTTTTGCTTTTTTTAAGTTTTTTATTTTTTTCTGATTTTGCAAATTCACTGATAGTGCCCTTTAACATCAAGAAACATTTCATCAAATGCATAGAGATCGAGGGAGTGATGGGGAGAGGGGAGAAGAGATAGAGAGCGAGAGGAGAGATAGAGAGAGAGAGAGGGAGAGAGGATTAGATAGAGGGTCGAGAGAGAGAGGAGAGAGAGAGAGACAGGAGGAAAGACACTCGGCAATTGAGGGTTCCATTAAAAGCAATAACAGCAATTTTTTGAGAGTACCCCTCAAAATTTTCCAACATGATAGTTTCTGAACAGTTATGTTAATAATTGTTTAGGAAACTACATCTGCCAACGGATGTTCAAAAATGCGTTATTTATCACAAAATAAGTGTTTTGAATTAGAATTGGGATTCCAGATTGTTACCTAATGGCAGAGCTGGAAATGCTAAGTATATGTCCTTCCATTGATGAAGTCCAGTACCACCTCAGGAAAAATGACGTCTAAATTGAACCAGAACAACTAAAGATGAGGTAGATACGTACAAGGCACTATTTCCCGGACTATTCATATTGAAGGCCGTTCCAGCAGCCGTTTTTTGAATTATTATCGGAGATCTCCGATATTAATTATTTAGTACAAAAAATAGACATTTGAACTTAAACCATTCATGGATATAGTATAGCCAAGTACCAATGCAACACATGTAAAATTTTTAGAAAAATTGGGGGTGCATTGCAAGACAATTAAAAACACCATAAATTTTGCACATACTCGCACCCACTTCAATTGTCGAGGTTCTTCTTAGGCCTCTAATCAACAGGAGCTCCAGGTGGTGGGTAGCAGGAGTCTTGTCCTCCGGAGTCACAGTCACTTCAAATGGACATAGGTTATGATTACCACTGGCCTTATAGTAGTGAAGATTCACCTGTCAGGTATTGCATCAACGAACATGTGGTTTGAATACTGTTTTATAAAACTAGGGACACAGCGGGTCCCAAGAGGGTCCGATGTATGTGATGGTTATCGAATCAGTTTGAAGATGCACCCAATTTCAGTTTTGGTTTAAATGCTATAACCTGAAAATGTATTGAGTCAGCAAATAACAATTAAACAATGTTGTAAAAAAATAATTCTATGTAACAAGTCATGGTCCATACCCTAGGACAATGTTCCCGAACCTCAGGACATGTCACATATCCCAAGGACAATGTCCAATAACCCCAGGACAATGTCCCATACCTCCAGGGACACTGTCCCAGACCTTCCAGGACAATGTCCATACCTCCGGACAATGTCCCATATCCCCAGGACAATGTCCCATACCCCAGGACAAGGTCCCATATCCCCAGGACAATGCCCCATACCCCAGGACAATGTTCCATAGCCAGGACAAATTGTCACATACCTCCAGGGGACAATGTCCCTACCTCACGGAATGTCCCATACCTTAAGGAACAATGTCCCATATCCCCAGGGACCAAATCGTCCCATACCGCCAGGATAAATGTCCAAACTCCAAGGGGCACTGTCCCATACCTCCAGAAACAATGTCCCAATATCTCAGGACAATGTCACATACTTCAGGACAATGTCAATTACCCCAAGGACATATCTATCCCCGACGGGCAATGTTCCATAACCCAGTACAATGTCCCAAACCTCCAGGACAATGTTCCATACCTCCGGGACAATTGTCCCTTGCCTGCTGCGACAAGTCCTCATATCACAAGCGAACAATGTTTTCATATCCCAAAGGACAAGTGTCCCAATCCCCAGGACAATTCCCATTCAAGGACATTAGTCCCATACCCCAGAAATTGTCCCATATCCCGGACAATGTCGTTACCAGGACATGCCAACCTCCAGGATATGTCCCCTACCTTCAGGACAAGGTCCCATACCCCAGGACAAGTCCCATACCTCCAGGAGATGTCCCAGAAACTACAGGAAAAGGTAACATAAGTAAAGGACAAAGTTCCATACCTCCAGGACAATTGTCCCATACCCCAGGACAATGTCCCAACTCCAGGACATGTCCCAATATCCAGGACAATGTCCCCAATCCCCAGGACAAGTCCATACCCCAGAACAAGTTGTCCCATACCCCAGGAAATAGTCCCATACCCCTGACAATGTTCTATACCTCCAGCAGAAACAATGTCCAATACACCCAGGACAATGTGCCTTACCCCAGGACAATGTCCTACCCCAGGACAATGTCCTAGGACCCAGGACAATGTCCTATTACCCCAGAACAAGTCCCATACCCCAGGATATTGTTCCCATACCTTTAGGACAATGTCCCATACCCCAGGACAATGTCCCAATCCTCCCAGGACAATTCCCCATACTCCAGGACAATGTCCATTACGATCCAGGGACAATGTCCCCATATCCAAGGACAATGTCCCCATACCCCAGGACAATTCTCAATACCTCCAGGACAATGTCCCATTATCCAGGACACTGTCCCATATCCCCAGGACAATGTCCCAAACCCGAACAACTGCCCATACCCCCAGGACGACGTCCCATACCCCAGGACAATTGTTCTATACCTCCAGAACAAGTCCCTACCCCCAGGACAATGTTCAGTACCCCAGGACAATGTTCCATACCCAGGACAATGTCCTATACCCAGACAATGTCCTATACCCAGGACAAAGTACCATTTACCCAGGACAATGTCCCATATCCCCAGGAAAATGTCCCATATCCCCAGGAAGTGTCCCATACCCCGGACCAATGGTCTATACCCAGGACAATGTCACCTACCCCAGGACAATGTACTGTTGTATCTCGAATCAGTTCGAGAATCTGTAAACTCGCATTCAGTCCAAGTTCAGCCCTGTGTGACTACAGATCTCCAGAATTTTGCTTCACAAACGGTATAATGAAAATAAGAGAAAATAGGTTAAAACTATGCTAATTAATTATGCAAATTAGTACTTAGAATGCATATATAATGTTGTAAATCGAAATCAGTTCGAGAATCCTTAACCATTCGCACCCCTCCACCCAGTTTCAGCTCTGTGTGACTTACAGATCTCCAGATATGTGTTAACAAAAAAGTGTCAATGAAAATCAAGAAAACCATTTAAAATAGGCTAAAGTAATTATGCAAATTAGGTACTTAGAATGATATACCACTGGTGTAAATTTAATCAGTTCGAGAACCTGTAACCTCGCATCCCTTCAAGTTTCAGCCCTGTGTGACACACAGATCTCCAGATATTTTGTTACAAGGAAAGTTCCGACGCCGCGACGCAGACGCCGCCGACGAAGACGACGACAAAAGGAATCATGCTGCCATTAAGGTCTTTTCCTATCGGACGACCCTAAAAATCACACCTCAAAGACCTGTTTCTATTTTCATCTTTTTCATCCAAAGCTTTATTTACCATTAAGTTGGTCTTCAAATTAAATTGAGTTTTTAATTACTCGCACGCTCTTATACTGTATAGCCATGTTCTCAATCGCTTGAAATAGTAATTGGTTGTACAATAAAGCTGTTCACACTGAACCGGGTGATCTGATATGTGTTTTTAAAACTAGCGCAGCTGTTTATGAAGACTGCCACAGTATTGCCTAGCTAATATTGTAAAAAGCTTTTGAAAGAAAAAAATTATTGAACTACTGCTTTCATCAGCAGTCACACTGTGGTCAATGTGCTTCAGTGGATTGAGTGCCTGACCCACTTGCTAAGGTTGTGAGTTTGAGCGCTTGCAACCAAGGCTGCCTGATAAGGGATTATAAAGACGTGGTGTGCGGGAGAAGTGGCGACCCCCCCAGTAAAATTACAGAGATGAGTCTGGCCAAATGCCAAGGAGGAAAAATAGATGGACCCAATCTGCGAACAAGCTTGTTCAGCCCATTTTTTTGCTTTGCTCAAAAGATTTGTTAATTATTTTATTGATTTTTTAGTTTTTTTATATTTCTATTCTGTTGAAATTTTGAATTCTGCACATCCACAATTTTTTATACTAAACAACTATCAACCAACAAAATTAAAATGATTCATCCTGACTGGCTTTGTCTACGGCACACTTCTGGTGCAGAAGTGCGGGTTCTCCCATATTTAATTGTGTATAGTGACGCGTTTTTGTATAAATTAGCATGTACTTACAGAGAGTGTAGCAATGCCGACGCCTCTGGTATCAATTCACGTGGGAGGGGCAGGCCACGGGGGCCGGAGCAACAAAAAGAAACGGAAACAGGGGGAGAGGGGGAGAGAGGACTCGGCCATAGCATGGACACCCCAGAGGCAGCACTGCAAGCTACCCACCCACTCACCCGCCAAACACCCCACCCACTCCACGCACCACGCACCACCCACGCACGCACGCACTCACACGCACGCACTCGCACGCACGCACTCACACGCACGCACTCGCACGCACGCACTCACACGCACGCACTCGCACGCACACGCACGCACGCACGCACGCACGCACGTAGCACTAACTCACCGCAACGCACTCACGTCACTCACTCACGCACTCACTCACTCACGCATAACGTACTCATCACTCCTCACGCACTCAATACGCACTCACTCATTCACGTCACTCACTCACTCAACTCACTCACTCACTCATTTCACCTTGTATTACATAGTTGACCAGGGAAATTTTAGTGGAGGGGGCTCTGGATAAAGATTTGCGAACATGAGAGCGAAGCAAAGCGGAGCGCTAAGGCGGTGGGGTGGGGTCCAGAGCCCCCCGGAAGCTCCGAGGTTTTAGGGGTTTTTCAAGACCTGGAAAATGGCATGCCTTGCGTACTTCTTTCGACACTTTTTGATCCGCCTTTGCATGAAAAATCAAATAAATTACCCATGTTCTATCTTGTTCTTCTTTTCTCCTTCTCTTTCATCTTTTTATTTATCCTTCCTTCTTCCTTCCTCTTTTTATTGAGAAACTGTTGGAGTTGTTTGTTTGGGGCTTTAGCCCGCAAAGGGCCCCCCTGGGTACGCCAGTGCATATAGAGAAGTCTCGCCCATAACTCACTCCTATTTTGACATTAAATGAAGTTTTGAAGTTATATTATTTGACTTACACAGTTCCAAACAGGGGGTTATGGCTATTTAAAATCAAAAATACTTCAGAAGAGCGAGTTTTGTACCAAACAAATAAATGAAAAAATATAAAAACAAATTTTAAAAAGAAAGAGTTGGAGCAGATCCGGGGCCCGTTTCACAAAGGTTTACGATCATATTAAGTTTTGATGCATAACTCGATCAAGCGGAAGTTCAACATAGCTTGATCGAGTTCCGCTTGAATAAATCAAACTTACAATCGCTCGTAAGTCTTTGTGACATTGGGCCCCAGAATTCCCTGTGCACCTGACAATCAAGTACTTTGCTCACCATGGCTGTTATCATGGGCCTTCGTGTAAATGCAAAAGTGAAAGCGCTATTGAATTCAGCAGCCTTAACTGCATAAAGTGCAGCATCACATGCAGTTTATTCGGTTCGGAGGCTGCCGTAATTCCTAGCCGTTGCGCTTTCACGTTTTTACACAATGCCTCATACGTGTGATTGGTTCTTTAGGGAAATCATGGTATTTTAGCATCAGTGGTGTGACAACATCAAACTTTTCCATGAGAATTGGAACAATGCAGAATAGGAACAAGAGCTTATCAAAAAGCCTAGACCTCATTTCTTCACCTCACCCTACCTGTGCATGTGCAGGACCAAAGGCATTTTCAGAAGCAGTTGCCAATTTTCTTCAATCCCGGTCTAGGGAGGAGGTCACTCGACGTCAAATCAATATCGCCGTCTGCAGCCTCTGGTGTAAGCGGACAGGCTTGCAAAGCCCCATTGATCCTGAAGGGGAAAAGAATCGCACCGTGATAATATATGGCAGAACACACCGGTGGTCTTTGTGTCTGTCTGACCGCGTCTATTTTCTCGTAGACGAAAGGGTCGCACGTTCCGGAAATTGGTGGGTTGTGCCCTTGATCGTCCGAAGACCAAGTTTTTTTGGTTAGTGGATCAAATGTCACGATAAGGTCATTCAAGGTCAACGGAAGTCAAATGGGGTAAAAATTGTGTAGGGAAATGAACCTTGGATGGTGGGGTTGATTGTTGATGACCAAAAATCTTAAAGGTCAACGACAAGGTTCATCAGGGTCAGTCAAGGTCAATGGAACTGCGAAACCCGGTAATCGCCTACTAATAATTATTTTACATTATAATTATATCGTTGAACATTCAATAGCGCACCTTTTTCTTTAAGGTGTAAAACAGACAGTTGCATCTAGATCTTTTTAACTAAATATTTGAGGCCAAATCAGTATCAAAATATCGAAAGTATTGACCAGACTAAAAATACGAACTCAGTTTTTGATTTCGTTGCCATGGCACCAAATGCCAAACATGCTAATTTTCACTACAACTATGTTTTTGAGAAACACAGTTCTCAAGAACCATATACCCTCGACAGTGTGGGTTTCATACACACACTGCCAAAGTATTGCACATGCGGAAAAAGCCATTTATTCAAAAATTGATTTAAAATTTACCAGAGTTCCTGACTACACAGTACGTAACCGTGTCAAAGGGGTGCTTTTCACAGAGGCTGCTCCAAGAATACCAAGATTAACTAGTGCGAAAAATGTTTAATTTGAGTGTCATGATTCCTAAATAGGCGGGTTAAAGGAGCTAGCTAAGGATAACTTGCCGATTGTCTCCCAAAAGGACAGGCACGGAACGTCCAAAGGCTGCAAAATCAGTCGCTAAATTGCCTTTACGGGTTTTTTAATGGTCTACTCTAAATGTTAGGGCGAAAATCGGTGTGGTAGTATGAACCGAAAATGAGATAATGTCAATGAAAGATGGGAGCATGTTCATGCACCGGTTGGACTCAGTGGAATTTAATGGCAAGAAACGGTCCTGTTAACTGAAAATAACTTTTAGTCGCACCTTGACATTGTGCTGTTTGGCATGCAATGTGAAACGCGTAGTTAAGACTGATTTACGTACACACGTGAGTTATCATTCGAAATTGCATTTTGTGTGTCTTCCGATTTTTCGAAGACACTGTCTTCCATTACTTTATCTCATTCCCCGGTCTACCATAACCCTATGATTTTCTCCTAAATATTTAAAGTAAACCCATTGAACCGGTACATTCAATTAAGCGGCTGTTTTTGAATCCATTCTTTTGTTTCTGTTGTCTGTATGTCCTTCTGAGTGGAATCGGCAAAAGTTATCGTTCGCGTTCCTTTAATATCGCCATACTTTAGGAAACATAACAATCAAATTAAAAGTTTTTCAAAATTTTAAAATAATGGTTTTAAAAGTTTAGTGTAAATTCTTATTTCAAACTTTGGAATTTAATACGTATTGAGTGGTCAAGAATCCATGGTATAATTTGAATCAATTGGTGATTATTAATTCGTTCTTGCATGTTTGCAATACTTTTGGTGCCAGTATGTGTACTTCAACTGAAGCTCTATGACATAACGCCATGGCCCAAACCCTAAAAAGCAGAATTTGGTAAAATTGACGGTAAATTGTGAAAGATTGGGGGGAAAAGTGCCTAATTCATATGCACAATAGCTAATTGATCGACGTTTGCTAAATATATTTTTTAGGTTTTGGGTGACATGGAGCAAACTAAAAGCCACTATCAGTGATTTCTTTCTCCAAAATGTAAATAAATCGCGCCCCCTATTTTTTCTCAAAGTCCATTTTTGGCACTGTTGTTTGCATGGAATGGTTCAGTTTGGGATGTATTAGTTTTCATAACAAACTGGGTCGTTAAAATGTATCATAATTATAAAACTTTCCTTTAAATATTTTATGGCATATTTGAGCAGCATGGATCGTGAGCGTGCCATTTTTGTCATTTATCTCCTTCACACTGTGCGTAATCCTAATCATGGATACAATCTCTGGCAATCAGCTCAAAAATTCTGTATCACATGCCAGCGTGACTCCTCGCATAACCACGGCACTCTTTACACACAAATCACGGAAACTCGAAAATGGATAATTTCATATCTTTCGAGTCTGTTCGCCAATTCATAAATTTGGAGTATCAAAAATTTCAAGTTTCAAACTCGAATTTCATGATTTTGAAATTTGTCCCCAATTTCAAGTCACAGACCCAAAACTTGTAAATCAATTATTTTGTGAATCCAAGTTTCTTTCAAACTCAAATTTTGATAATTTTGAGATTTGTATCCGAGATGGCAACATTTGGAAACTGACGGCTTTCGAGTAGCATTAAGTTTTCTGGAGATGATTAAGCTGTAAAGAGTCACATGTCGTATGTGAGGGCAAGCCTGGTGTGATACGGGTTTGTTGCGAGATGTAAACAGATTATTTGTACTTCCATGATATAATTAATGCACATGCATAAGGTGGAAACACTTCCTTTAGAAGCTACATTACTTTGTTTTTTTAAAATTAACTATAAATGAGAAAGAGCTAAATTTCACCTTTCATTTGCTTTTAGTTTGAGTTAGGGTTCAATTTTAGTTACACAAGATCACAGTTGGTAATCTGAAAAAACATTAAGAGTCATTTGATTGAAATCTCCACTTGAAAAACAATAAAATACCTAAGATTGATTCTTATGTAGGCCTAGTTTATTTTTTTCGATATTAATATTGATATAATAAATTGCCATTAAAAATGGTACTCTAAAAATCATAGCAGTTTTTCTGAAGACGTAAGTGCCACTTATTGCTCAAATTAAGTAAGTTTTATTTTATTGATCCTTAAAAAAGTTGTATACCTAATGTGCATAAAATTAATTAAAATAGTGTTTTCTAGACTTTTAAACTTGCGATTTCCTTTCGCCCTTTAAAATATTTAGTGATTTTGGCAAACGTAAACAAGATTTACATATGCTTTAACGTGCTTCAAAAATTTACCATCAGATAGTACTTTAGCCACTATCATCATTTTTTCCCAAATGCAAAATTGTCCATTTTGTATCTAATTGCTAGTGTTAGGTCCTATCAACCCCTTTTATATTCCTGTTCTTTGTAAAACCAGACACTGAAGCATTTTAAAGTGGTCATTGAAGATGCCATTTATGACTGGTTTTTGTTGGCTAATAAAAGTCGAATCCCGGACTTTATAGTAAACAAGGCGAAAAATCGTCATTTCTTGACAAATACTGCGTGCTAAGCCTTAGTCACTAATTGTCTTTACTAGAATTTCCAATACAACATGCAAAATGGACTTTGATGAAAAATAGGGGCCGTGATTTTGTTTACATTTTGGAGAAATCACTGATATTGGCTTTAAGTTGCTCCATGTCATTTGTTTTACATTTTGGAGAATCACTGATAGTGGCTTTAAGTTGGTGACATGCAGTCACCCAAACCTCAAATAAAAATTCCTTTAAAAAAAGGCATTGCAAAAGGCGAAAAAGCTTCCAACCGTTAATGAATCATGTTTTGTGGTAGGTTATACGCATGTCAATGAAAATTTCATATTAAAAACGCTTTACACATACTAGATTTAATGAAATCAAAATCTATTGCATTAAGTAAAGCACAAAATTGCTACCAAACATCAAAATTTGGCAGACTTTGCACCATTGAGAGCTACAAATTCACAATGGGGATAAAAATCACTTAATTCTCCATCCAAATCACAAATTACACTTTTAATTAAAAAGTCACTATTAGCCAAGAAAACAATTCTATCACTGCTGAATAGATGTTTTAATTAAATTTTAAATACAACTGTATAAAAACTTTTTTAAAAATGTTGAAATTCCTTCCACAACGACAATTCCCATAGGCTAACATTATGGAAACCAAGATTGATGATGAACAATGTGGCCGTCGGGGGATGAAAGGTTGCTGATCACAAGTGCTCCTTTAAATTGTGAAAATTTAGTCTCCTTTCCGCGTATTGCTATAAATTACCGTTCATACACAGTCCACAACCACCATTTTCGATCGTCTCTAAGTTTACACGTTTCCACAGTGACATTGGTTACTGCCGAATTACAATCACTGGCGGTTGCCCGCGCTTCTCTCTTCGCGCAAGAGCTAGCTGATTTAATGGGAGCGTCACTAAACGGGTTGATCACTCTCCCCAGCCTATAACGCATATTGTCAGAGACATTAATATTTTCTCCAAGCCTTTCCATTATTTTGTCTTTATATGCGCACATGTGTTAACTCAAGAGCTGTCAAGATTTAGGCCCCCTTTTTTCTCAACATGAGCTAATGAAGCCAGGGCTAGGTGAACAGTACAGCAAAATGAACCGCTAGCTGATTTTGAGTGGGAGGGGTCAATAAACGGGTTAATCACTATTCACCATCATGCAAAACTTCAGCGACATTACAATATTTTCTCCAAGCCCTCTCCTTTAGGCCATTTGCTTTTTTCTTCGCTGTCACAAATTCACACTTCACTATGGCCGCATCAGCCTTAACGTTTTAGTCAGAGCTATCACGATTTTCCCCCCACATTTAGCTATAAGAGCCCCAGGAGAATTTACTTGCCAACATGGTGCAGCCAAAGAACTCCCACTCCCAAGACCCAATCAGTTGCGTAACTGGGGTCGGAGAAAGAAGTGGCCACTAATGACTCATCATGGGGGAAATGCTGGTGGTGCGAGTACCCCCTTGAAAATTGCGGCAAATTGGGAACTTTGAGGCAAAAGCGTCCGTTTTGGACGCTAAACCCCCTCCAATGCGGGTCGATTTTGCATTGGTCCTGGGTCGGGCTGACTTTTCCCTGACCGCTTTTTTGCCCCTCCGAACCACAATGGTAGGGGGGGGGGCTGCTACTGATTTAACGGCTACGGTTCCCTGGGCTGCAATGATTCAAACAAGAATTGTAATGAGATAATAATTAATCGGTCAATGTAAATATAGGCCTCCTCTTATGCTCGAGGAAGGGCCATACGCAGGAATTACTTTTTTGGGGAGGGGGGCGTGACCTCGAAAAAGTGGACCTTTTTTGGTATCAGTGAATCACCCCCGGGGGTCCTTTTTGAACTCTCATCACCCTAAAAGGGCTACTTGTCAAATTTTCTTCTCAATTTTTTGGACCTCTTCATCCCCAAATCAGCCAATAAGTGAACCTTTTCGGCCCTTTTGCGGAATTTCCTTCCCCCCTGGTACTCTCTTACCACCAAGATTGAAAATCAATCTAAAAGATTGATTTGAGGGAAACATCAAAAAATTCGATTGAAAATTCATGGAATTTGGTTGAATTTTTCGATCTTTAAGAGCTTTTAAACTGATTTCTCAATCTTAATTTAATTTTGGACTTTTTCCCTCACCTCAATCTTTCCAATTAAGAGAGTAGGGTCTTGTTTCGCAGTCCATTGTGCAAAAAACTTTTGAGTGGCTTTACTTTTTACTTTTTACCACTGCGGTTTGTTTTATATCTATTGTATTTTCATTCTAATGTATTTTTAAGTAAATTAATGGCCCAAATAACACCCCTTTTTACACAATACATAGCTGATATCCTGGCTGATATTGGCAGAGGAATAGGCCGGTACAATACCTCATGTTTAGAGTGGTCCGCCCCACCGGTTTTCGAGGCGCCGATGGTAAAGAAATACGATCCTGGAATTTTCATTTCATGTTTACAAGTATTTTGCTGTAAAATGCACTGTGATTTACAGTGTGGTGTGTGTGTGTTATAGTTAAATACATTACTACTAATTGCGCAATTTTATAACACCCAACAACCCGCATTCACGTTGCATGTCACGCCTAATTTGTAAAACAATAGAGTAACTATTTTGCAAGAACCTGAAATAAAAATGCTTAAAATACAACATAAGATTTCTTATTTCTGCTATGTTTTTTTTTTCTCCGTGGTGTCTTTATTTTTTTATTAAATATTTTTAGTAAAATAACGCAAATGCGCTCGGCCTCAATACAACCAACCATACACATCTAACACATAAACCTCAATAGACAGGACAATACGTACACTCTCTCATGTTTAACATCTTTATGTCATTTCATGTCAGGACTTTGATCAATCACGATCATTTAATACACATACTCATATTCTTTTGTTTGTGGCATCACTTGACTTCAGTTGTGTTTTGTATTTTCTCAAGAGGACTTTTATGTCACATATTGACACAAAGAAATTGAATTTGCGTAACACTGTTAATCGTGAAGTGTTTGGGCCTATGTTTGCTGTAGTAATTGGTGTATACCAGTACCACCTGTTCGGACTTAGACTGGTACCTTACCGATCATAGCGCTTTGCAGATATAGAACCCGATGGTTATATACGTGCCAAGAGTTAGGGGCACCAGCGAATATCAGCGAGGTCACACTTACTAGAGTCACGAATGCCTTAGCCTAAGTTGTTATCACACCTTCTATAACTAGTCAAGTGGCTTAATGACGCCGTACGTCGAAGGTGAAAGAACCTATCCGTATTTTGTACAGTGTTTCTCAGCAAAACTAAGGTAGAGTTATGATTTTGTAAACACACTCTTTAAACTCTTTGGAATCTTTAAGAAACCATAACTTTTATTCTTTATTCGCGACTTTTATCTTTAACCTATACGGATCTATAATCAAATCTGTTTTCGTCTAAAACTAATCACCCAGTTCCTAAATCTAACTGTGTTCTAGAAAGGCACCCCATTTTGGTATTTCGTTGTTCCATGGCAATCCTATGGTTGTATAACTCTGATTGAAACCCATCGCAAAGCACGGTCCTCGGACCGTGCGAAAAATATATTTCAAAGTTGATCAAGTAGCTATGTGCATATTAATTAGGCTTTCCCCCAATCTTTTCACATTTACCTCAATTTACCAACTTTCTCAATTTTTAGGTTTGGTGACCATGGCGTATGTCAAGAGCTTTAATTTGAAGTATTACCCACATTCTAGGGTATATGGTTCTTGAGATATTGGGGGGTTGGAAGATGGAAAGGAATATTGTTAATGGTAGGTTGGAAAGAAAGGGAAGCCGCGGGAGTCACAGGGAAAGATAGAGCAGCGTACTGAAATATAAAAAAATGAGGATGTGGAGAGCATTTGGGAAGGGAGGGTAGGGGGAAGAAGCTATCGGGGAGATGTGGAGGATGAAAGCATGGAATTGAGTAAAAAAGGGAAGATTGGGTGAAATGAGCGGTGCTGGGTCGGAGAAGGGTTAGGAGGAGGCGGTGATACAGAACACGGTGATGAAGGAAACGGGGAGAGAGCTGTGTGTGGACAGTAAAGCGTATGGGGATGAGGCTGGGAGAAAATCGGATGCATTGGAAATAGTTTTACCTGGGGGGGGTGTTTCCTCAAAAATACACTATTGTGCAAATTAGCCGTTTGGCTCTTGGTTGCCATGGCAACGAATCAAACTTGATGCAATGGTGTTTTCCACCTTAAACGCAAATGCGCGCATGAATGTTTCAACCGATATAAATATGTAATATAATTGTAGTAGGGTGCGATATACCCGGGTTTTGCAGTTTCATTGACCTTGAATGACCCGATACCTTGTCGTGACCTTTAAGAATTTTGGCATCAACATCCCCCACCCTCCAAGGTTCAATTCCATACACCAATGTTTACCCCATTTGACCTCTTTGTGACCTTGAATGGCCTAATCAATGCCTTTGATCACTAACAAACCAAACTTTGGTCTTTGAACGGTCAATGGCACCCCACCCACCAAGTTTCAGGAACGTGCGACCCTCAAAGTCTCCGAGAAAATAGACTCGGTCCGACAGACCACACAGACACCGGTATTTATTACATTTATAATAAAGAAGAATGGATAGGATTAATGACCTGTTTTTGGAAGCCAACTACACCATAATATATAGATCAAAATTATAATAATATTAATAATAAAATGAAAAACACAATAATACAGTCCAACCTTGTTTAAATATAATAATAAAAAACACAATATTAAAAATTAATAATACATCATGTTAAATAATAAAGTATTCATTTATGACCTGTCTTGGAAAGCCATCTACAACCTAAAAACTTAATAAATATTAATAATAAATTAATTGTAAAAATATAAAAAAGAATTAAGGTTATATAATGGCTTTGTTTTGGATAGGCTTATATAATGACTGTTTTGGAAGCCATCTACACCAAATAAAAAAATAATAACCATAATAATATAATACTAATAACGAGTATTAAGAATAATACAATACTATAATTATATAAAAATACCCTAATTCATAATTATTATTATTAAATTATACTAAAGAATACTTATAATTATATCATGGATAACATATTGTACTTTTAAATAATATATATCATAAGGTCATGGTAAATAATAAAATGACTGATGTATTATATAATATTGACTGTTTTGGAAGCCATCTGCACCTAAGTAATATAAATATTCTATGAGTAATGTGTAAAAACTAAAGAATTTATAGGGATTATTAATGAACTGTTTAGGATAGGATTATATAATGACCGTTTTGGAAGCCATCTACACCAAATATAACCATACATAATTTAATACTAATAACTAGTATTAGAATATGAATAAATTATTATATAACAATAACCATAATTAATAATATTGAGTATTATATTATAATAATAAAGTAATAATTATAATTATATAATAAAGAATAGAATTTTAATTATAATACGTAATGGTAAATAATAAAAATGGGAATTGATGGGTTGATAGAATACTGTTTTGGAAGCCATTCTGCACATACGTAATAATAAATATTACGAATGAGAGTAATGTGTTAAATAATCTAAAAGGAATATAGCTTACTATAATGATGTTTTGGGATAGTATTTATAATACTACTTTGGAAGCCATCTACACCAAAATACATAATAATTTAATAATAATAACCTAGAATAATTAATAATTAGTATGAAGTGTTAATTTGAAAAAAATAATGAAAACAAAAATGAATAAAAATATGAAACAAAAAAATTAATTCAAAATATTCAATAATAATAATAAAAATAAAAACATATATAAATATATTAAATAAGTATAATGCGTTAAAAGTCTATTTTACTATATAATAACGTGTGGGCAAGCCGTAAGTCGGAGGTAACAACAAACAAAGGTAAAAAATGTGGGGGGTTGGGATTAAATATGTAGCTTATGTTGTGGAAGCTACCTGTGTATAACCCTCCACATCTATGAAAACTGACAGTTTTGTGATACGCAATTCTCTATGTAACCCAAAGTATTTGATTTTTATGGTTTTTTTTTTGTGGGCTTATTTGGATCAACAGCGGGATACACTGACAAATGGGAGCCACAGATAGCATGCCGTGGTTTACAGGACGGCCATTGTTCTCCGATAACAGGGAATTACCCTATTGGAATAGACTATCGATGGGTCCTTGTCATGGCTCATCTATCACGCATCATTCAGATGCAAACCCATGGGGGTTGGTTACATTAGGCACCCACTTTGGCTGATCCCAGTTGATCAGCAGCCTTGACGGAATAAAGTACAGTATCACATGACTTTATTCCGTCACCAGGCTGCTGAATTTGACTGTGAGCAGGCAAAGTGGGGGCACTAAATGTACCAACCCCAACCATGGGGAGAGGGATAATTGATTTTTGACGGTTTTCCTGAGATGGGGTACTTGTCATCTCCACTATCCCAACGGCTGGAACCGATTCAATTCAGATTGTAATCAGACGTTTTTAATAGTGATATGTTCCGTTGAGGGATAAAACATCATAGGAAAAATCTAACCGTGATTTGGTTGACCACCTTTAGTTATTCTTTTTCACATTTGTTACCCATTCTTTATAAGCCTATTACTATTTTATTACTAAATTACTTGCACTTTTAAATTGGGCCTACGCTATTAATTAGAAATATACTTGAAAACTAAATACTCCAAGGTAAGACGCCCTCCCGCACCCACACCATACGTAAACAAATTTCAAAACAATTAAGATTTTGTTTTGTAAAACTGGTCTCACGTCAAACCGTTGGTCATGAATTATAAAAAGTAGACAACTTACCATTTAAAATTGCTATAAAATTTGCATGGAGAAATACCACCTGCACCCCCCAATCCCCTTAAGAACTCTCTGAGCACACACATATATATTATATATATATATATATATATAATATCCTATACCTACGCACGCGAAATTTTCTATTCATAAACATCGATGTTTGACTTAGGTGCTAAATTTTTTTCTCGCCTTAACGTATCCTTTGTTTGCGCTTTCTTCCGTCAAAGAATGAATATTTATGGGCGAAATTTCTATCATAAACATAGACTTTTAACGTTAGGGCGAAATTTCTTTTCGCCCTTAACGTTCTCTTTGTTTGCGCGTTATTCCGTCAAAAGAAATGAATATTAATTTATGCAATGATAGATATCTCCATTGGCTAACAAAAGATATGAATATTACAATTAATTAGCATCATACGAAAGGTTCCTTATGACTAATGATAGTAAATTTTTGCCATATGGTTCAATCTAGTCAAAATATCTATATATATATATATTTATATATATTATATATATATATCCTCTCTCTCTCTCTCTCTCTCTCTCCTCTCTCTCTCTCTTCTCTCTCATCTTCTCTCTCTCTCTCTCGTCTCTCTTCTCTCTCCTCCTCTCTCTCTCTCTCTCTCTCTCATCTCTCTCTTCAGCCCTCATCTATCTCTCTCTCTCTCTCGCTCTCTCTATCTCTCCTCTTCTCTCCTCTCTCTCCTCCTCTCCTCTTTTCTCTTCTCTCTCTCTCTCTCCTCATCTCTCTCTCCTCTCTATCTCTCTCTCTCTCTCTCTCTCTCTCTCTCTCTCCTCCGCTCGGGCCCCTGTTCCTCTTCTCCCCCTGCCTTTTCTCGTTCGTGCCCGACCTTTTGCTAACTCGCCATTACCGTTCTCTTTTTGTTTTCTCTTTCTTAGTCCGTCAAAAGAATGATATTATTATGCATGAGAGATAAGCTCATTAGCTAACAAAAGACATGACTATTAATTAATACTTAGCATAATAAGAAGGTTCCTTATAGACCTAATGAATATTAATATTTTCGCCTTATGGTTCAAATCTAGTCAATATATATATATATATAATATATATATATACATATATATATATCATATCTATATATTATCATCTCTATATAATATCTATCTATTATATATATATATATATATATATATATAATATATACTCTTATATATATATATTATAGATATCTATATATCTTTTACTTGCAACATGGTTATTCACACCTGGGTGTAACTAAGAATATCCACATTATAATGTTACCTTTCATTTCGCATTTTAGGGTGGGGTGAGTCAGAATGTCCTTTTGCTTTTGCTGTGAAATCTTTTATATCCAATAAGTAGTGGTCAAAGACATAATCAATGCTGCTAAAGGGTCTCTTCAAACTACTGCTCTAGATGCCTGAACTTGTTGCACCATCCAACACTCAAAAATTTGTAATCGGACAATTTCTCAATCCAAGAGCCAAATTATCCCCTTTTGCGAAAATGTTCAACATTTTGAATTTGGCCCCAAATCTGCATCTCCATCCGGTATAGCTGTAGGTCCCATTTTCACAAAAATTGGTCAAGATATGGATCCTACTTCCATACTTTTGGAGGCACATCCCTAGCTATCCCTATCCAAACCAAAACTTGGGAACCCCTTCTCGGGTTCTGGATAAATCTGAGCTATAAAACATTTTGGAACTTAATTCACCACAGTCTGGTTAGATATATTATGCTTACTGAGTGAGTACCACAGTGCCACTTTGGTCCGCGTTGTTCCATTAGCCATAGTACATCGGGTAGCTATATGAAATCTCACCATGGTAATCTGTGCTAAGAGTCATCGGCTTAGTCTCCACAGTCAGGGGCCGGCCACCACTTGATTTTTCCAAAATAGTTGGTTTCCTTGCGCCAACAGTTTTAACTATTTTGAGGAGTAAAAAACTGAGTAGAAAAAAAATAAAGTGTTCACCGAATGCATGTTCCTGTCTGCCATCATGGCTTGTGTGGGCAGATAAAGGTCCCAATGAGTTCACCAAAACTAGACACTACTCAAGGACCATTGAATCCGAGTGTCAGGTTTACACCAACACTTTATAATCCTGACTATTTAAGGTCATGACCTCTTATGACCTTTGGGAGCGTTACAGATCAATTGCCTGTTGGGTTTGGGTGGTGTAGTAGATAATACAATGAATCTCAATAAGCTCATTAAGATTTAATCAGAAAGTACCACCACACAGGCACACACCTCATTATGCTTTATCACTGAGGTCTACCGGTTCATTTACTTGGTTTTATATAAGGTTAGATGAAGTGTTTTTAAAACCATCAGAGACACGGTAAGTAAAGCTTAAAGGTTATACTGCAGATATACAAGGTTTAGTTTTTATTGGTTTCTCAGAAGTTACATCATGCTATATCATGAATAAAAAACAATCAAATTATGAAGATAGGTGGAAGCCCTCATGGGGTTAAGGCAGTAAAATTTTTACCTTGGTTGCTTTGGGCAAGTGCTTGAGTTGAGTATTAGCATCATTAGCCCGAGCGCTATTACTAATGCAGTGATATGTGACGATAGCCATGGTATGTGGATCCTGGGCGATCTCTGCTAGTTTGCTTTCTAAAAACAGGTGGCTTTACTCACGGTGTGTGGTGTCCTCTGAGTGAGCCATGAAAAAAACAGTGTTATGGTGATCCACTTATGGCACACTGAAAGAATTGACAAAACTGAAAATATTCAATCACCAATACCAAAAGTTAAGAATAAATGAAAATAAATACTTGCACATCACACCCAATGAGTAAATAAAATCTAGATCCAGGTTGAACCTTGTTTACACTGGGTTCAATTGGAACGCAGTTTAAAATCCAGTTCACAAGAGACCTGGGTCACCGAACGACGACGTCGCATTTTACACAATAAATTCAATGTCGTACTTAATTACGCCATTGAATTATCACATCATCAAATGGGGTCACAAATTAACGACATCGCATTGAACTACAATGTTCGTAATTAACTACGAGATGGGATTATTACAATTCATCTCACGGTATTTCATATACATTATGATTACAAAACACATGTGGTCATACAGGTTTTTAGTGTCGATCGAGTACCCTGTACCAAGCCCACGTTTTACCCATTTAACAATGACAAATTATGAGTACTTGGAAATGCTCTTTTTACATATACTTACAGTTTCAGCATGTTCCGAAGTGGGAGTAATAGCCTTTTTGAAAGTGGCTTCTGAGGCAGAAACTGCGTCGTATTTTTTATTACATGCCCAAAATTGCAATAAAATATTTTCAAAAGAACACGCAACATGCAATTGTCAAGCTCGGTCCTTGTTGTCGCTTACTCCAATGAGGTCACCAGGTCATAAATATATATCCGTCGGTTTTGCTACAAAATGGTTTTTTTTTGGGTGCTATGTTGCTAAATTGGCATATGTACAATTGGATCGATACAATCGGTGATTGTGAGCCTTGTTCCGATTTTTAGAGTCCGTCTTATTTGTTTGTGTCGTTTTATAATGTTTGAAGCTATGTTGTCAGGGGTGTCTATGTTGGCTATGGTTTTCGGTCTCTAGCGTTTACCATGTTGTAATTGTTGTTGCAATCTGGGATTTAGATAGTACGAAAACTCGCAAAGCAAAGGGTCTTTGGGTGGAATCAACATGCATTCAACCGGGCATTCAACGATTAAAGTCGACCAATAAAATAGCACCATTTCCCATCTTTTGCAAACGAGCTTCACCTAGCATCAGTGAAGTATCACAGCGAATGACAATATCATCTAAAAAACTGCTTCAAAGCTATTTTACATGGATATTTTGTCCAGTTGATGATATTTTCCATTTTGGCTTTGTACATTGTCCATCAAAATGCTTTTATTATTTTATTGTATCATTGTATCATTAAATATAACTTAGCTTACACGCCGCGTTGAGTTTTTTAAAAGACGGCAGCGTTGACAAGGAATACGTTTTAGGCCTAACTAAGGCGCATGTTTCGCCCCCCCCCCACCCCCCTGGCGCCGCCCCTGGGCCTAAGCGCATGTTGATTACCAAAAGGCGAATATTACAGTTCCATGGGACCCGGCTGTCTAGACATTTCTTAATTTCTTACATTTTCGTGCCTCAACATTATCCTGATCACATCGCAAACACAGATTTTTAAAAGTGACAACGGGAAAGTGTTAAATTTCAAGATAAATATACAAACTGACAGGGCTTTCTACTGTTTTCGCGAACGCGTATCAGGATGCTGGAGTTGGATTTGCCCCGTTTAATGACGTCAAAGTACAAGTTGTAAACAAAAGCTCACACGTGGGCAAACCGCACCGCACCACTCCAGAGATCTCTCCTTGTCGGTTTCTTTGTCTGGGAACTTAAATAAAGCGATTCTGTTATGATTCTCCTTGTCGGTAAGGTCGCCGCTGGTGCGCACCTGTCTACAATTACAGCGCATTATTATCGTAATTTAAGGCACCAAACAAGAAATTATGCCCATATGATACACACGTACGACGCATATCACGAGAAGTCAAACTGTGTACGTATGCAGAAAACTGGGCCACGCGCCTGTCCGTTCACCGATGACGATCATGACGCGTATGGCGTACCGCGTATTTGTTGCTCGGACGTCACTTCTGGTCACGCTTGCCAGCGCGATACCACTTTCATTTTGGAATTTCTTGAAAGCTTGTCCAAAAACTGGAATTATGCCCAATTTTTATAAATATAGGCCTACGGTTTATCATTTACTGCTTTATGCAGATTGTACATGATACCAATACCTACATGACATGAAACAATTTTTGGTGGTATTATAAGGATGTTTAAAGCAGTCCATGGACCTTTAAACATGGCTTTCAATGCAATGTATCATAAATCATATCATAACTATATCCTATCATTTGTTATATGAACATAAGAAAGGAAAAACAAAGTGACTGGAATCGTTCGAAATAATTGAAAGAGTCGCCCAATGCCGTCTGGAATCATGTTACTAAACTGAGATAAACGACTGAAAATACAAAGACTACGATTCATCGATGATATTAAACAAGTGGAATATGAAATCAGCCCAACGACCCTTATCTTTGGTAATGATTCAACTTTCGCTTCCAGTTCAATAATGAAAGAGCTGAAGTACATTGGGAATACCCTCGAGCCATAGTAACAAAACCACAGTTTAGAACTAACCTACTAGTTAGGTTTTTTCTTTTTTTAAAACTTTAAAACAAAGGACAAAATGAAAATGAGTAGGAAACGCAACTCTTGTTGGAGTGATGTTACTCTTTTAGGGAGTCCGCATTTTTCACTCGTTATATTTAGAGAAAAACCTGATTCACATTGGAACTACGAAATATCAAAATACAACATAGATTACACATACTCTTATGTATTTGTTTTGCAATACCCAATATTTGTAGGATTTCATTATTCTCATGTGTGGGGATTGGATTAGGCTAATGGAAATTGAGTGTTAGTTTAGTTTGCGAGCGCGCATTCATATTGCCAGTGGGCCAATTGAAAACTGATAATACGTAAAAACTAAGGTTAGGGGGAAAATTTCTTCAAGCATTCATCGAGATCATAAGGTGGGGGGGGATCCACTTGCAAAATGGCCACTTGTTGCGGATATTTTTGTTTTTTAGATAAAAAAGTGCCGATATTTAAAAACAAATGACCAGAAAGTCCACCTTTTGGTGGGGAAAGGCTCAAGAAGGACCATTTCATTGTGTTGAGGTGCACTTTGACCAGAACAAATTTAAGTCCAATTTTTTTTTTAAGAACAACTTTTTGACTTTTCAAGTACGCACTCCCAAAACAATTCGTGAGTACGACCCTGTTCATTCTGTGATTTGAAGGCGTTGCCTTGGGCAGGGTGTTAAGTAAGGCTAGGCCATAAAAAATAATGAATTTGCTCCAGAGGTTTTTCTCCCCCTATCTCTAGTCAAGGCAAAATGTTTAAAACTTTAGTTCAAACTTTCGAAAAAAATAAATTTGCAAATACCCGTTGTGTTAATTAGGTAGGCCTACTATAAAACTGGTTGAATATACGACATCTAAGGGCAGTAGGTAGTCAACATGCTTAAGATGTAATAATGACATACACTAAATAATGAACAATAAAAAATACTTTATCACTTTTTCAAAAAATCTCCACAGCAAACTTCAACTCAAATCAACTTCCATTGCCTTCAAAATTATTATTTGTACCCTTTAATAGCACTTATTTAGGGGCAACAACTTTTGAGTCCTTCAGTTTTCACAATGAAATGCATTTGCGGAGCCCAAGTCTGACTTTGTAGTCCTTCAGTTTTCACAATGAAATGCATTTGCGAGCCCAAGTATTGAAACCCATTTTCATTGCCTATATTACATGGCATGCATTTTAGTCAGAGGCAAGATATGTGAGTTCCTATCTTTTCTAACGGAAATTGATTACTTATTCTGGCGATTTATTGCAGTTACACCAAATAGGAATGAGGACGTAGGCAGATACCCCCTGATTCATACCTAGAACGCTTTAGCGACTTGGCGAAATCTGGCAACACTAATCCGTTCAGAATCATACGGCGGCAGTCGCTCTCCATGGCGCTCCACAGCTACCAAAGTTTCAATCAGAAAACCCTTGCTTAAAATTTGTGAATCTGGCAAAACTGTTACACCAAAAATCAGCAGATTAAAAACTACGTCACTAATCCGGCACCAGACTGTCAACACATGCGTTTGCTGCTTAAACATTCCCAAGGATCCGAAGATAAAATTGCAGTTTGGGGCTTCAAAGTGAGTAACGCATGATACTAATGTCCACAAAGTGCATTAGTTAACATTAATCCCTTAAGACTGCTCAGTGGGGCATATGTGTGATTAACGTCTGCATGCAGAGGGGCTTCTTGAAATGGCCATGTCATTTGCTCGCGGAGTGAGGATTAGTCCAGCAACGGTACGTTGAAGCCCCAGGGATACAACCTCCGTTGCGGTGGTAACCGAAAAATAACAGGTTTTTTAATGCAGAACTTAATCCTTACTACAATAAATTCCAAACTCAACGACGGAAATTCTCAGCGTTCACTTTTTCTTAATGCGACGGACGACATTATGTAATAAATTCCGGTCACACGGATTACGACAGCAAATTTATTGTAGTAAAGGCGATGTCGCGTTCGTGTTGACCATGGCCAGAGTTGATTTCCAATTAATCCCAGTTAAACAAGTGTTCTAAGGAGAGAAAATGGGCAGAAGATCAACATATAGTTTTGAACAACCAGTTGCACTCAGTTAAGACCCAGTTAAACCTAGATACCGCATGCTAAGGTGCATTTTGTTGGTCAATTTGTAGGGGGAAATGACAGTTTCAAGTTGTTCCGAAATTAAAATAATTTAGTTATTATGTCCCACAAATACGAATCCCGACATTGCTAAAAGAGAGCTCATAGAGGCAGATATAAGGTAGTGCCCACAATGTATAGCAATGAGACTCTAACCAGGACTAAAAAAAATCTGTGTGAAATTGATTCGTTCGTGAAGATAAAGAGTGGCAAAAAATGCAGTACAAAAGACCTTTCATGTGAAGTTAAAAGCCACCCTATCACGCGATTTTCAAAATGTAACAAATCGCGCCCCCTAGTTTTCATTCAAAAGTCCAGTTTTTTGCACTGTTGTGGAAATTGTAGAACCATTATAACAAGAACATGAGAATAAAAATAATTAAAACTTCAAAAATTTTCAAAATGATTATTTTTATTGCAATGTTACTAATAAAAGTGGGGATCCGACTTTTATTAGCAAACAAAAAACGTCGAAAATGGCATCTCATGACCGTATATGAAAAGAGACTTATGTAGTTGGGAACTGGGATATTTGATACATCAATGGCTGTTATTCTAAAAGGGAGAATAACTTTAGGACCTGGGTTTAAACCATGAGTTAGTCCTACTAGGGACCTTTTTCCTTTTCAAAATACTGTGAAAGTTAAATTAGGGGTGAGATAATCCCCATGGATGGGGCTGTAACGGTCCATCGATAGGAATTTCACCGTTTCAGCAATTTTAGAGTAGTTGAAAGGAAAAAAAGAAAAAGGGTCCACCCTCAAGTAGGACTAAGCCTAGTTAAACCCTGATCTAAAGTTAGTCCCCTTTCAGAATATCAGTCAGTACAAGTGAAATCATATGAGATCTGTTAAATAATATTTGTGGAGGAAACACAGATTTTTTCTGACAAAGTAGATTTTTTCTGTACACATAGCACCTAAACTTAACACAAAACATAAAATGAATAAGGCATTTTAAAGCTTAAAAGATGTGTTTAAAATATTCTTTTATGAAACAAGTTGAATATGTATTAAATGTCTGGATCCAGACAATCAAATTAATTAAGGGGGGGGGGGGGGGAGGGGGGGGATTAGATGGCCTATGGAAATTAAAATATACAAAAATACTCATAAATTAGTGAGGCTGTATTTAATAACATCCCACGCTTGGCATTTACAATTTGATAGTGTGATAAGAAACTAAAGCTGTGAGAGGTATCGGCTCATCCACTCCTCCCTGTAAAATTAAATAAGGATAACAAAACATGTCATAAGACCATTTCTTCAATGGAAAGGAATAAAATAACAATGATTATGGAGTGCACACATAATATCACGAAAATGATGCTAACTTGAAACCAACTGACCGGGCCAACGGAACTGCTAATGGGACGAGCATTGACGCGTATATGGCACTTCCATGGGGGGGGGGGGGGGGGGGGGGGGTGGGGGTTGGGGGGGGGGGGGCCTTTCTGTCTATTTATATTGGAATGGACGTTCAGCAACTGTTTGAATATCATCGGGATCCATATTGTCTAATTACAAGTTCCTAATGTAATACAGAGAGATGTTTGAGTTTTACACCATTCCCAGGTATAGTTTTATACTAGCCATTACCAAAACAAAATAACTGTGCAAAAATCAAAAATTTTTAAAAATTCGGGTGCACTTTTAAAATACACACTGCGATTTTTGCTTGAAGTGACAGGATATTTTTTGATATAAAAATTTTCTCCAAATTGCACTTGATCATTTCGAGAAAACTGTTTTCAGAGGTTTTCATTGTGATAAACCGCATGAAAGAAAAAAACTGCAAACCTTGTTATGAACTTGCCGGCATTCTATCGTTTCTATAGGAAACCATGCTTGAAGTTGTCGTGGCACGACAGAAATTACTAAAATCATCATCTTATTTACATAAAGACGGGTGTATTCAGCTTATTCACTTCAGTGTGGATCTTATACATTGTAATATTCCAATATGCAGAAAACTGGGTTAAAACAAAATTGATGGCACTTCTCTGAAACTGTCCCATCAGGCGGTGGGAGCCAAGCCTCATTCATTATAGCCACTCACCAAATGCAAAAGAATTAACACCAATACGGAGTGGCAACCACGCCCACTTTGGGTGCTTTGAATGTGGTCAGTCATGGGTGTTTCCCATGACCACATACGGACGCGTCCGTCTTTCGTCATTCATACAAAAAAATTCCGAAATAACCCTAACAGTGGATTTTTTCTTCAACTCCAACGGTTTGAGAATAGAAAATATCCTTGACAACATATCAGGGCTACAAGTGCACCCTTTCAAAAATATGGCTAAATATAGGGCCAAAAAAATCAAGATCTAGGGATAATTAGGGATAAACAAGAACATTATAGGGAAAAAATATAGGAATTTGCATGAATTTTAACTTGGAATGTGGGCACCTTTCCGTTGTAAATATCAGCAGTAATTTAATCATTATAAAGAGATGTGCCAACAATTGAGCCATCTCTGGGGGCCCCTGTAATTGACTAATTTCCCATGTCTTGGGTAATAAATGAGGGTGAAAATGCTTTCTAGACTGTGCACCTATCCCTATTTGAATGTTTTGATGAATCGGTTTCCTGCAGAATGGTAATTATTTCACGTCATAATTATATTAGTCATGTCATTGAAGTTTTGAACCTTATTTTTGGGGACATGGAACCCAATCACCATAGTTCAAAGAGGTGTTGTTTTGTGGAAAAAATTGCAATAATTTTTCTTAAAGTTTTAAATTATTCATTTTGAGATACAGTGGAAACCTCACACTTTACAGTGGAACAGTGGCGTACCAATGCAGTCGACCCAGAGGGGGCAAAATTTTCAAGTGGTCCCCCGCCAGAGGGGGCAAAATTCGTAAGTTGTCCTGGTGATTTGCTCCAATGAAATCTGAACTTGACAAAATGTGCATGTAGTGCGTGAAAAATCGCTGAATTTACTTTTAATTTTGCCCAAATTTAGGCTGAAATTGGTCGAAATTCCCCCCAAAAGAGGGATGAAAATGCATATTTGGTTGATATATGTACTATGTACACCAATGTATCATTACCAAGGAAGTTGCATTTGACAGTTTTCTTCTCAAAACATGGTCAAAGGTCACATGGGTCATTAAAGGTCAATCTGTGTACACCCCAAGTAATTAGCCAGTGGTTCTTTTGAGCAAATTTGGTGGCAATTTATAGATTTTAATAAAAAGGTGTCAAGGGGAATGTAGGGGTCATTAAAGGTCAATACACACTGTATAATCTTGAGCCAGTGGTTCGTTTGAGCATGATTGAACATAATACCTCATTTGCTAAGGAAATTGCATTTAACATAAAAATAGGGTCAAAGATCACATCAGGCTCATTAGAGGTCAATCTGTGTCCAACCTGAATGAGTTTTGGGCTGGTTATTTTTTTTTAGCAAATGTGATGGTCATAGCACCTAACTTGCACCAGAAATGACATTTAATAGTTTTAACCACATTAGTTCAAAGGTCACATAGGGGTCTTTCGAGATCAACCTGTGTACACAACTGGTGAATCTTAGGCCAGTGATTCTTTTCACAAAGTATGAAGTTAATCAGTCAATGTGTATAAGAGTGAACAAGAGCTTGACATCATATATTAGCAATCAAGGGGAATTAAGAAGTGGAAAAAACAAGGATACAATGCACAGATTTTTGGACCACAGGACCATTGCTTTGACTTGCCGATCTGCCATTCATTACCAAAATGTTGTGTTAGCCACACCATTCCATGTGAGGGGCACATGTTGGGTGCAGTTGGATCAGGTGTTCGCCTCATAAGCATAAGGTTGGGATCGAGTTCCCCGTGTCGCAAGGTGTGCACTTGGGAAAGGCACTTAACCTCGCGTTCCTCTCTCTAGCCAGGAGTATAAATGTGGTTACCAGCATATGCTGGGAATGCAAACAGACTCGCTGTGCGGTTAGAGTGGCGAACCCCCACAAGGAAAAAATTATATGAGGGAGTCGGGCCCAAACGCCAAAGACAAAAGAGATGGGCACTCCACCTGCGGACGCACCATTTGCATTTTTGGTTTTAGCCAATATGGTCCTTGTGCAAGAAACCGTTGAACCACTGTTTCCACAACACTGCCTCAAAAAATCTTTGAAAAAGCCAAGATTCTTCCAGGTGGTGCATGAGACACCCCAAAAAAAATTCTTGAAAAAAAAATGATACATATTGTAAGCAAAATTCCTTAGAAATGGGTTATTTTTTTTTGCCCAATACGTGCCGTTGAAGGGTAAGGGGTTCAAAGTCCCAGTGTTGCACACCCTCAAACCACACATGATATCAAATTGTGTAGCCCCATCCCATGGAGAACAGGCAAAAATTTACTTCAATGTTGGGTAGTCCAAGTTACCAACTTGACTTTTGTTATGCATCTATTGTTAAAGAAATAAAAGCAGTGGTCTATGATTTTGAAAAAGATATTCTGTTTTTACTCCTAAACAACGCAGAGGATGCTCAAACAGTCATCCAAAATTCAGGAAAGTCCTAAAATTGCCAAAGGACTGTAAAGCGGGACTCTTTATAATGACAACCATGCTAATTGATACACAATTTGTATAGTGCGTGTGTAAAAAGTCCTTTTTGTTGTAATGGGAACATTTGGACTCTGAAAGGCAATACTTTGATCAATTCGTGAACAAAAGGCCAGCAAACAAATAATCTTTATCTTAATTTCTGTGGAGAAAAAACAAATAGGGAAATATAGGATTTTGAAAAGTTTATGTTTATAGGGGATTTACTAGGGAGAGGTTAAAAAATATAGGAAATATTGAAATTATAGGCCGCTTGTAGCCCTGAGAAACAAATTTCACAATTTTCGGTATCAGATTTTGCTGTACGTTGATAAATCAATGACGACATCTGGAAATTGGGATTTTTTGGTCTCTAATGTCTCTTAGCGTGTTCCCTTCAAGTGGGTTTTTTTTAATTGGGAGCAATAAAAAGGTATTCGTAGTTAAAATTAAACAACAGGAAAAAGTAATGCACATTTTCAAAATATGCCAATTAGCTTCTAATATTCAAAAACCTGTCAGAAACACCTATACACACCAGGACTGATCAGCTCTATCGATGCAAAACAAGTTGAAGAGATGAGTCATAATTTAGATGGCGAAGAGGATATAATTTTCTTGCTCCACCCCTTCACAAAATAAGAAAAAAAAAAAAATAAAAAAGAGGAGTATGACAGTGAAAGTGTTTTTAAGGTGTAGTCACGTAACCACGGAAGAGTATAAAAACCTGTCAGAAAGACGCTATTGAGTATTCACAAAATACAACTCAAATGCTATAATTACTATGTAAATACAAAGTATTTAAGTGCCAAAACCACCAAAACCAATATACAGATTCATTATGTATATTATCCAATTATGTGATTAATCCCAAAGAGGATTTAGTGGCCCCTTGCGAGTCTGTTGAGGAGTTCTGTTTCCGGAAATAAAAGTTCTCTTCACAAATGATTGTTACAGTCAAGTCCACTGGAGAAGTAATTCATTTGAATGAAATATAAATGAAACAGTTTACTTTATGGCGAATTGTAAAATGAAGGAGAACCCAGTCCCAATTCAGGTCATAATGGAAGATAAAAAAAAGTGACCCTGTCCCACCCAACTCGTAATCTTGCAGTGTAGTTACAGCATAGATGGAAATGTTGCTTTACACATCACGGGATCCAAGTGAACGAATCTGGCACGAGCTCCACTGTCCCACCCATATGGCAGATGATGAAAGTAGACATCAAAAAATAGCGGCATAGATAAAAGAAACTCAGAAATACCAAAAATAGTAGATTTCCCCTTTTGGCTAATGTTGTGTGAAAACTCATTTCAACTTTCAAAAACCCCAGGTCCATCCACGTTAGTTGTATTTAATATTATAATAACACCACAAATGAGAAACAGTCTGTCATTAATTAAACTTCCATCTGTAAATTTTCCACACAAAGTAATCATAAATAAACCCTGAACTTCTTTGCCAACTTTGATATATAACTCAAATTACTGACATCGTTAATTCCCTTTAACTGCATTAAATAATAATTCTAAAACTGATAAAACGTGTAAGGTCAACTTGAACAGAAATGACTTGTTCACTCTTTCTTAAAGACCAAATTACAATCCCAAAAAATATTATATTTTCCTGTCAATACCCAAGGAAACGAGCACATTAGATTTCACTAACTTTGTAGGTTTACCTAAATCCCACACAAGTCCCCTTTCAATAACAAATAGGTTTCATATTTAACATTACCCGAAATTACTTGGCAAAGGGAAGAAGGAAGAAGAAAACAAAGAAAAACTTATCATGGTCCTTTCCAAACTGAAATGGGACGTGCAGAGCAGTTTGGGTGGCGGCAACATCTGTCGTGTCGTCTCCAGGCAAAGTAGACAGCTTCCCATCTGGCAACGGCGACAAAAAAATTGAGCATATTCAAGGAAGTGTCTATTAGCTCCTACTATGTGGACCCCTTATCCCATGGACCAAACTTAATAAAGTTTAGGGCCTTGATCAGCTGTAAAATTATAAATTCCTAGGCCCCACCCAATGCTGATGTACCAATGAGACACACAGAGGCAAACCTCTCCCACGGTGTTAAAATGCAAGTGGCATCAGCCCTATCTTTTCTATTTGTTGCTGTTTAAGCTTTCTATTTGGAAATGTTTTTCAAGGAGGTCTTCTTCAGCAACAAGGAAATTTGGTCAGGCCTCCTCTTCTCGCGCTTAGCTTCTGCATTTCCTACGCTGTGATCAAAGCTCTTTAAATCTACTCCCTTTCAGCTCTTTGATGTTTAAGACTCGCGCTCCCCTAGCCTAGTTTGACGTCAGGAAAATCGCGTTTTCCTGTTAAGTTCTACCCTTTACATTGAAACAACTCAAGAAGCGCTTTACCGTTAAGGACCCCATTCCTTCCAAGTGTAGCACCTTCATTCAAACTCAGTTGCCATAATTTACAACTACACTAACGGTTCTTCAAGTAGAAGAAGAATTTTTTCTTTGCCCCCCACCAAAAGCACACGATCCAAATTTTTCCATCAACCCACAAAAATAAACTGACTTACAAAAAAAAATGAGGAACTCCACATTCGGCAGTAGCTAGACTTGCAAGGCGCTCACACACCAAAAGGTACAGGGACACTCCTTAGCTAAATTTCCTAAAGTTTACATAAAATTACTACAACTATCAAATACCTACACCACTTGTACTGTGCTTGAATGCCAGATGAAAAGTGCTGCACATTCTGGAGCAAGTACACTTGCAGATGGCCACCTGTAATTATTGTAGGCAATACCAATGGAAGAGTAGTTTACTAACGATATTTAAAAGCAGCAAGTTTGCAGTTTATCTTTACACGTCTTATAACCGCTTCCATGGATATAGAGCGTATCCCATCGTGGTCGCAAAAATTGTCAGTAAAACACGGAAGATATAAAAACCTTTGCTCAGAAAGGGGACGCTATGATTAAATAACAAATCAACAAACTCAAATTGTAATTATCTATTAAACTACAAATATTTATTGCCAACACAAATTATAACAAAATAGACAGATGCATTATTATTATCCAATATGTGATTTTAGCCCAAAAGATGGATGTTAGTGACATGACGGCGTCTGTTGAGGAGTCTGTTACGGACAAATTTAACAAGTTCCTTACACAGAATGATGTTACAGTCAGTCCATGGTGAAGAACTTAATTCCATTGAAAATAATATGAAACGTCTACGTTATGGCGTAAAGTAAATGCAGGAGAACCAATCCAATCCGTCATTAATAATGGAATGATAAAAAGTTGAATGTCCCAAACTGTATCTTGCAAGTTACAGCATATAGATGGAAATGTGATGTACCACATGCACTGGACCAAGTGACAGAATAGTGAACGAGATTCCCCTTCCCACAATATTGCAGATGATGAAATGTGACCCAACAAAATAGGCGGCTATAGATAAAAGAAATCAGAATACCAAAAATAGTAGATTTCCCTTTTGGCTATTGTTTAAAACTCATTTAAACTTTCAAAACCCCCTTTCCATCCAACTTTAGTTGTATTAATATATACTAAACATCCAAACTTGCGCAACAGTCTTGTAATTAATTAAACTTCCATCTTTAAATTAATTCCACCCAAGTCTTTAAAGCAAAACTAAACCCTTAACTTCCTTCCAAACTTTTATATCATACTCATTTAATTAAATCGGCGTTAATTCCTTTAACTCATTAAATCATAATTCTAAACTGAGAAACGGTTAAGGTCATGGAACTTAAATGACTTGTGTCATCTTTTAAAGCCCTAAAAAATTACCACATCCCAAATAATTTTCTTGTCTACCAACGTAAACGGCAACATTAGATTCACGTAACTTTGTAGTGTTACTACAGCCCCAAATTCCCCCTTCAATAACACCCATATGGTTCAATTAACATTACCATGAAATAACTTGGCCAAGGAAACAATAGTAAAAGAAAACTGACATTGGGCACTTTCCAACAAAATGACTACAGAGAGGTTTGTGGCGGGGCAAAAATCGGTAGGTCTGTCTCCCAGGCATAAGTTAGACAGCCTTCCACTGGCAACGGGAAAACCACGAGCATACTCAAGGACTGTTTATTATGCTCCTAATATTTGCCACTTATCCACATGCACAAAAAAAAAACTGTCTATAAAGTATAGGGCCTTGAATTAAGTGGCTAAAAGAATTATAAAAATTTCCTAGGCCCCACCCAATGATAGGTTACCTAATTGAGCCACACACAAGCGGCACCAACCTCCTCCAACGGTGGTAAAAATTGCAAGTTGACTTTCAGGCCGGATAAACATCAGATTGTGATGAAAACGACGGCCAGGTGTTGCATTAACATTCCAAGCATCCCATGCTTGGCCAGAGTACAACAAAATGCAATACAATACCCCAAAACTATTTAAGGATTAACCTGAGTTAATCTGCCTTCCAGGACCAACGCTAGTATACAATCAAATGGTTTTCTAAGCAGCCAACTGACCAAAAAATATGGTGGCCATAAGTGTTAAAATATCTTAAGTGACCAATCGTATCTGACAGGTGTACTCTCCCATTCTCAGCCTGAAACCTGCCAAATCAGGGATTTTTGGTGTCAACAGAAAATTATTTTTCGAAACTGGCAGAGTCTGGAACTTACATATTTAGTTGGATTTGTGCCAAATGGAGTTTGTAGGTATTTAGAAGGGTTGGGCCTATATGCATGATTCTGGCAGACTATGACAAAACGAAAACCTCCAACCCTTAATGTACAGAGGATCAAGTAGGATTGATCATAACCTGAGAGAATGATTTATGTAACTTGAGATTGATTTTATTAAAATGGATTTGATTGGCTCCTGCGTAGCCTAGGATTTATATTGGTGGCGGCCGTGTCGAATCTCAACCGACAGAAAATGGGAGGGTCCAGGGGCCCGCCTTAGGGCCCCCTGTTGGGTCCGGGGCGAAGCCCCTAAAATTTGGGTTTTATTGCTATAAATGTCTCTGAGGGGCTAATTTTTGTTTTTTTGCTAAAATTTTACTTGTCGCACGTGTCCATTGAAACTTTACAACCTTACTTTGCCGACAATCCGGCCTGCAAGTGCCATGACCTGAATTTTTCAAGTGAACAGACGGGCTCATCTCAACCGACGAAATCAATTATGGGGGGCCGCAGCCCCCCATGCCCCCTCGGGCTTACGCACTGATTGGCTTCTGCTATGTGTTTGCTGATATAAAAAATATACCATTTTTTTCAATTAAGTATTCGGACCCATTTGAAATTCAAAAGATGGATTGAAAAAGATTGTACGTTTTCAAATAAAGCACCCTAAATTTACCAAGTAATAATAAAATCCATTTAGCATTGGAAATCCAGCGGGCCATCAAAATACCTTACACACCAAAACTGTACTCTTAAATGTTGCAACATATTTAGGCATTAATTCTTTTACTTTAATTGCCACAAGTAAAAATTATTGAGGGTTTGTCTTTAACTTCCATTATTGATGCAAGTTTATGGGTTCAATAATTAAAGGCTCAATCCTGCTAAGAAATTGACAGCACCCAAAGGTTTCACTCACATCTATTTGCCGATGATTCAGTTTCATGACTAGCAACCGAAAAGTCACCAGCATTTGATGTAAAAAATCAAACCACTAATCCATGGACCTTAAACTTAAATCTAAAAGATGTTGATGTCTTAATTCAATTGTTCATGGTTTACCCTCCAACTGCCATAAATTGATGATACTTTTTACATTCAGTTGAAATTGGAATCTCACAAAGTGTAAGTTCTCTTCAATGTATATGCTTAATGTCTACTTCAAGCTTAATATAACATATAACTCTTACGTAAAAACACCGATACACCACTGAATCTACTCAAAAGAATGAAAAAAAGTATGATGGTAAAAGTGTTTACGTTCTCAAAATCCCCCTCCTTTCAAGCACAGAGGGATGTACCTTCCTCAGAATTTTGATACCAATACCCACCATAAAATGGCTTCCATGATAAGTGGTATACGGTAAAGCGAAATGACCGTCTGCATTCTTTTATGTTTGACAGCCACGTCATGCCTGAACAAAATGACATTGTCATCAACATGGCAAATTCCTTTGGCTTGACAAAACCATCTCAGGACAAAGCTGTTAACCTGAATAAAAATAAAAACATAAAACTCAATTAAATTAGAACAAAGTATTTGGTGGTCAAACCCATAGATTTAAAAATTCCATTGTTTGTCCTTATAAAAACAAGGCAGTTCTCAAAAACAGGTGTCTTGTCCCTTATTTTGCACAGTACTTGTGTAGAAGGTGAATGACAGAATAACCCTTTATACCCCACATACACATTTGAATCCAAATCTGCTACGCCTTATAAGGGCTGGGTTAAGTGCTTATACTGACCAAGTTTGGTGGATCGTAGCTTTTGATTTGCGGCCAGAAAAAATGAACAGATAGATTTCAAAGAAGACACTTTAAAGAACAAGAGACATTCCAGAGAGAAGCGCCATCAATTTTGTTCGACCCCAGTTTTTTCGCATATTTGGAATGCTACAATTTATTAGATCACACATGAAGGAATAAGCCGATACGCGATCTTTATGTAATAAGATGATGCTTAAGTAGTTTGTCGTTGCAGACAGGAATTCAAAGAATGGTTTCTATAGGGACGATTAGAATAGCCGGCAAAGTTCAAAACAAGGTTTATGGTTTTCTTTTGTGTTTTTTTGTCCTTATTAACCTTAAAACGTTTTGGTAGATGGTCTACAAACCGATCAAGTGCAATTATTACAACAAACTTAATCAAAATGACCGGGACATACAAATACGTACGTACTACATACATAACAATACAAAAAAGTGATTTTTTAGTTTTGCTCTGCAGTTAGCTACAGAGCCCAAGGCCAAAATTGGGAAAATATTGTAAGCTTTCAATTCCATAACAATTTGGCTCAAAATTCATTCCAAGCTTGCCACTGGTCACAAAATTGCCAAACCTTAAAAAAACAAATCAGTTTTGAGCTGCAAATCTCCCTTACTCTACCTGGGGGCTGTACCGGTTGTTAAGCATCCAGTATTTAAAGGTGCATGAGAGATTCAAATAACAGGTGTCCAAAAAGTGTGAAAATTCGAATTTTTTGAACTGTGTTAAAGCTATCTATTCAAAAATTATCCCCATCTGAAAGGATAAGCTGAGACTGTTTCTTGGTCCAAAAAATTGGGAAACTTTCTAATTTCCTATAAGGAGCAAATACAAAATTCAGCTTGTTTTCTATTGAAATATAAGCACATTAAAATCACTTTCTATAGCCAAAAGGAAAAGGTAGGGAATCTATTGCATGACTATAATCTATATGAAATCATACAGGAAAAGATTAAATGAATTGATATCTCTCGATTGCACCTTTAACTTGCTAAGTGTGTTTACCTTCTTGTGCTGATGTATGAATAAGCTGTTTTAAAGGCTGACTCAGAGATTTTGAAAATTATTTTTCTGAGTATTAAATTTCAATACCCAACTAGAACTAAAGATAGTAGCCTAAAATTAGCGGAGCGGCAGACCTTTAAAGTTGCTCTAGTTTTCGAGTAACCCCTCCCCACCGTACAACAAAACACACCCACCTTTATTTGAGGTAGTATATAAGATTAAGAACAATGATGGTTGTGGTTGAAATATTTGGTGGCAGGATGATTTTCTATTATGTCCTATATGAAATTTGGGCGCCCAGTTAAGCAAACCTATTATTTTAAATTTTTTTAAAGTAAAATTATACAATCTTAATTTTATGGTAATCCTTTTTGTTATTGATATAGTTTTTCATACATTGCATAAAGGTTTCAGGTAATACTCGTTTTGGTGACATGTGATAAAAAGGATGCTTTTGTTAGGAAAAAAGGTGAATAGTGGGCTAAAATTCTGAGACCCTTTTATATATGGGATAAAACAGAAAATCTAATAATAATACATGTCAGATATTGATGTATTGCTGATGATTAAAATTTGTTTTGCTAAGAAAAAAATTAATAATCCTTGAATATTCTTAAGTTTTTAGCTCAAAAAATGTGATTTTTTTACACCAAAAACACCCCTGCCACCAAAGATTTTGACCACAACCATCATTTTTTAAAAGTATTTATTACTATCTTTCGAATAAAAGTGGTTGCGGTTTTGTTGTACCGAGGGAGGGATTGTCGACCATTGTGCAGTCCAAACCGCTCCATAAATGCTGAATTCAAAGTTTGAATAAATCAGATTTTTCATTTTCAGGCAGTTAAATCATTTATGTATAGTATACATAGGATACTGTGAAACAAAAAGTCTGGAATCGGAAATTTATGACATGACAAAGTTGTGATTTGTTATATTTAGGACTTTGATTGAGCTTAGATATTTCATAAAGTGATTAGTATGCAACAAGCCTTAGGTATATGCAAAAAATCATCGGTCCTCAGACCGCTGGGTCGCTTGCCGTCGCGGTTAGTGATGATAGCCTAACTGACCTGCATGTGACCTTGGGACCTCATAAACCAAAATGAGGGGTTTGCGTGAATCTCCATAACCAAGTTGGTTCCAATTGAACCCTCAAACTTTTAAAGGAGGTCATTTTACATTTTCAGCCTCATCTTACAACTTGACCTCACATGACCTTTGACCTTTATGTTGTATGTGACCTTTGACACATCAACAAATGAGGGTATCCAGTTGCAACCTAACCAAGATTTGTTCCAATTGAACTTCAAATTTTCAAATGAGGTCAAGTTTTACATTTCAGGCGCGGATCCAGGGAGGGGGCGGACGGGGGCGGGACGCCCCGTTTTAATCTGCAAAATCTTGCAAAATCAGCCCATTTTGGACAAAGTTTAGCCTTCAGCCCCCTGATAATTTTGACGTTTTTCAAATCTGGATCCGCCCCGCATTTTCAGCCCATTTTACAGCTTTGACCCTCACCGAACTTGGACATTGCATGTGACCTTTGACCTCATCAACAAATAGGGGATGCCATTGTTGCACCTGTGCCCCCAAAAATTTGGTTTAAAGCCATTCTAAGTATGAGGATATTACAGGCAAATGTTAAACCTTTTTTCAAAACAGGACATCAACAGACTAAAGGGGACAAAGTGATCCCTATGTGTATTCCTGCCGTAGGGCAGGCGACACAAAACCAAAATTGGTTTGAAAATTGGGGCCACCATCCTCAGGAAATCTCTGGTCGGCCTTTAAGCAATCTTATGACTTTTTCTCATTATCTTAATTTTTTTAATGCTCGTAATATTCAACACCTAAATTCTGGATTGTAAGTTGTTTCTTCATTATCCCCTCGGCTTGAAAAACAGAGGGGTGCGAATGTCTGAGTTGATGTATGTGTGTTTTGTTCCAGTTTGGTTAGGTTTTTGGTTAGGTTTACTTTTTTGGCGTCTCCTGCGGAATAAAGTATAGTCCGATTTAAACCAGATTGGGGTAAGGTGCAATAAGGGTTCCTTCCACTGTGTGGATGATGTCAAGGTCATGGACCAAGGTCAAAGGTCATTTGAGGTCATGTTCCAGACTGCCCTCTTGCCAGGGGGATGATGCACGTTTACGTGATGTATTTTTTCGTAGTTGTGACATCATCTAGCTATTCTATGATTGATTCAAAAAATTCAGTTACCAAGAGTTCCTGTTGCTACACGATCATAAAACACTCTGACGATCCATCAGGGTTACGGAAATGCTTGCAATGACGGGAAAGCTGAAATGATAAACACCAAAACAAACTTTACTGACACGT
>JAMKCH010016859.1:0-25040 GCA_023653785.1 Ophioderma brevispina
ACTGAATGATAAATTTAACATGGCCCCCTCCATCAGAAAAATAAATAAAAATAAAATCGCATAACGCCTACTTGTCAAGTAGAAAATCGCATAGGTGTAATCCCCTATAAATGTTTGTACTCACAGGACCATAATACCAAAACATTATTAAACCTTAATCCTAACACAAAACCATACATAAACGAGTTATATACCTATAACCCTAAAATAGCCCTTAGCCTATCCGTAAAACTAACCCCTACTACTAAATTCCAGTTAGCATACCATATCCCGAAAACTAATCCATAACCTAAATCACCCCTAACCCTTATCTTAGTCCTATATAACCCCAACCAATCTTAGTCCTAAACCTAACCCGTGTTGCAACCCTAATAGCCCTCCTAATCAATAAAGAGAACCTTTACACTGGGAGCCATATGTATATCAATGCATATAACGAATTCGGCTACCTTGCTAAACGAACGCGGGAACTCATCTTCATGGGGTCTATGCGGGTGATTTTGGCTTTTAAGATCGTATTCACATCTACTCTTACACACATGCTTGTTCCAAAAATGCCAAAAGCCTGATTTTTAATGAGTTTCATTGTAGTTTGTCCATAAAATCTCTAATAATGCGTAAAAACATGCACTACACATCAAAAGCACGTTATTTGCCACTTCCCTTCTCCTCTGCCGAATGCCCCGGTACTTCGGCAGTTCTGAGAGGAGGGAACTTCGGCACCCGGGTATTTCGGCACCCGGGTGTTTCGGCACAACAGCGCCCTATGGACTTTGGGAGACGGGCTGCAAGTTTGTGCACCGAATGAGGGCGCACAAGACTAAATCACTCCACGTTTGGTGTAACGCTAGTTAGTTCCGGTAAAAAAAACCTGAGTGAAATATTTTGCAGTCCTTTGCGGACCGGTTCCTGGGTATTTCGGCACCCGGGTGTTTCGGCACAAAAGCGTCCTATGGCATTTGGGAGACGGGCCGCAAGTTTGTGCAACGAATGAGGGTGCACAACACTAAATTACTCCACGCTTGTAGTTAGTTCCGGAAAAAAGATATTTGTGTGTGAGATATTTTGCAGTCCTTTAGGGACCGGTTTCCAGTGAGGGTGCTATATTATAATAAAAGTGAAAGAGTATAACTTTATCATCACTGAGATCACAGGGTTTCGTGTACATAGACGGCTCGATCATATATTCAAAAAATTATAACTAAGTCGAACACAAGCATTTAACTTGTATTATATGAAAGACAATTGTCATAGAATAACTTGTGGGATGGAAAATTTGAAGAAAAAATTCGTCCAAGATTTCAAAATGCAAGAAAACTTGCAAATTAATGACAATTTAGCTGAAAATCCAAGATGGCGGCCGTGAAGCTATTGTTTTTCAGGTGCTCACAAAAATAGTCATCCGAAGAAAATTAAGTGGAAGACAAGCCATTAACATGTTTTATATGAAAGATAATTACATAAGGATTAATATAAGACTTTAAAAAAATGAAGAAAAAATTAGGCTTTGGTTTCAAAATCCACAAAATATAGGGAAATTGGTCAAAAATCCAAAATGGCGGATATGCAATAAATGATCAGGTCCGAACCCTGTGAGATTATCACAAAATTTGAAATTCGATTCCGTGTAGAAACTAGGCCCTCGACTTCCGGCCCTGGTCGCAAGCGGTTATGAGGCGTGCACGTCGGCTGAAAATAGTGATGGCGCTGTTCATATGCACTTTTCTTAAAATCTATACTAGAATTATATCAAAATTGCAACTTCTTTGAAAGTTTCAGTTTGATCTATAAGAAAATCGATTCAAAACATTCAAAATATTTCACGCGAGGTACAAATCAGAAAGCGTGATATGTGTTTTTACGGTGTTTCAATGGGAGCGTTATTTAGTGGTGTGCGCCCCATGACTTTTTCCAGTGATCCGACGTTACGTGTCCTGCAATATAATAATAAATATACTAATCAAATAATAAATATCCTAATAATAATAATAATGAAAGAGATGAGGTTTTCCAACTTGTTTTTGAAAGAGAGCGTGGGGATTTGTCAAGCCGTTTGGAAGTGAATTTCAATGACCGAAGCATTCCTGCATGCATCAGACCAACGCCGCGAAGATTTGGTTTCATATTTGTGTCATAGATGATGTGGTAGCATGAGTAGGCCCATCTTAAGCAAGGTAAATGGGAAAAAGCCGCTTAGGCTTAATGGAGATTACACACCGGTAAATAATCGTGTCATTGAAACACACGTTTAAAAAGACTTTTCCCTTCCCTGATTGTTTTTTTACAGGATCTTCCTACAACGCTCTGGAATAAGTTTAATGCTAGCCACACGATTGCTAATCGATGGAAGTTTAATATATGTTGCAATGTTTAGCTCGGCTTTAAATGGTCTATGGTGTGGTACCGGTGTGCATTGAAGGTCTGCGAGCTTCTCATTAACAAATACCGATTGATAAGTCATATAATTCTCCCTAAATATCCCAAGCGCGACTTTGTCTGGCGCAAAATGTAAAGATATCGCAATATAGGGAGAATATCGATCGAAATCTGGCGAACACTTGTTGCTATACACAGTCTTGCTGACAATTGATCACAATTCTCCCTACCAATGATTTACGTGACACGGCGATGAATACATTACATACCGAGCTATCTGTGTTCTATCTAAGTAATCGAAATCGATATGATACATATATCTTCATCACATATCGATCTATATCAAATCTGCGTCACATACCGCTATATGACTAGATTCACTAGTATGCACTGATACGACAATTGCGCCTTTTTTTATAATACTATGAATGAATCGTCCCATACTGGTCTATTGTGTCACTTCTCAGACATCGTTGGAAAAAAAAATCTACATCACATACTGATCTATAAGTTTACAGTCATATTAACAGTGTTGGCTAGATAACCAGCATTTATTTTCTATGAATTAAAAACCCTGAAGTGTTTTCTTGATGATATTTCCTTTTGCCTGGTAGTAAATGACGCAAGCGTAGTTTTCCGAGCGTATTACGAAGGAAGATTTTCAATTGCGATTTTCTCCAAACACGTATTTTGTAAGGATATATCGTATGTGATAAACCGCGATGTTTTAATAGGCAACAGTGTTGATTAAAGTATGGTAAACTAATAACAAATTAAATGGTTTGTCTTTAGCCTCTTATTAATGTCCCTGTTTTGGGGGATGTTATTTTATGTGTAAACTATATCTCTATTCTTCCAATGGACTAGAATATCATTTGCGAGCAAATTGAAGAAGTTTCATTTTTGCGTGTGTGAAAATGTGCCAGTGCCGCTTTAAGGAACAGAGACTTGTGTTTGTTTGATCAAATTGCTTTTATCAATTCAGAGATTCATTAATAATTAATTTAGTGCGATACACTGTTTTGCATGGCCACAGCTGTTTTGAGTACTGTCAATCAATAAAAAAAACATCAATCAATCAATTTTCTTTTCATAAATTAATACTAAACAAATACAAACGTACATTTAGAGCTTTGAATTTATTACAAAATTGGAATCTTAAAGCCAGAACTTACTGAAGATCATTCAATCATTACGTAGCTGTTTTCTCATCTTTTAAAATTTCTTTATGACGTAAATCCCTTCTTTAAAGAGACATGAGGACATTTCCAGAAAGAAGCGCCCTCAATTTTTTTCGAACCAGGTTTTTTTTGCATATTTTTTTTTTTGCATATTTTGAATACGCCGTCTTTATGCAATAAGATGATGATTTAGTGTGAACGACAGAAAATCAAAGCATGGTTTCCTATGGGAGACGATTAGGATAGCAGACAAGTTCAAAACAAGGTTTTCGGTTTTCTTTTGTACTTGTTTGTCCAATAAACCTTCGTTGGTCTACAATCGATCCGGTGCAATTTGAAAGAAATTCATATCCTAAAAAAATATCCTCCTGTCACTTTAAATTTCAAATCTGTTCAAATGTAAACAACGTATTCAGTTAATTAACACATTCTTTCACCGTTAACCTGAAAGTGGCACAAACTCTGTTTTTTTGTGTGTTCCGCTGTAAACTGGTGTTATCTCTCCGATTGCAAAAGGACTCATATGAAACAAAAGTATGATAACGCTTGTCTTTTTTTAATGTGACGCTCAAACGAATGAAGATTAATATTGAAAAAATATTTTCATTGGAGGGTTTTTTTTAGACAGGGCTGTAGTACATAGTGTTGTCCTAAAAAAAGCAGCCGACAATAAATCACCCAACCATGTACAAAATTTAAAATTCTTGCGTTTTAATCCGACGTTACCGATTTTCTACCTGGACGCACTATATAATTCCGATTAAATGACCATTAGTATCCTGGAAATTCCGCAGACACCTGTTTTAGTCTATTAACTTTTTCTAGTCAAACACTTCACCAATTCCAGTTACTTCACCAATGCCGGACATGCTCCTCATAGACAGAATGTGTTAGTTCAATTTTGACATAATATGGCAAACTTATTGGAGTAGATATTCGTCTTTGGACCACAAAAAAAGGAAAAAAAAAAAAAAAAAAAAAAAAGACATCTTTTGAATGTCAATCGACGTTTTTGCACTTTAAATCATTCGACTTTTCATTTTCAAAAATAAAAAACTCAATGTGTTTTTGAAACAACCTTCAAAATCATGTTTTTACAAGACGATCCAGACAAACGAGAAAAATAAAAGAAAGCAACGGAACACATTGCAATTTTGATTAAAATCAATTTGCGCACGCGTAATATTTGTTCGGGTAGTGTACCGTTTCGTACCCAAATTTGTTAAGTATAACTGACGTCTGCGAGCGATACTTATTGAAATGTCAAGTAAAGCCTCGTTTAAATGTTACGAATCGGAGAAAGTTTTTTTTTCTTATTGTTTTTTTTAATTAAAATAGCACACCTTGTTTTTACCTGATTAAAAATCCAAAAGAAACTTGAAAAATCATATTGATGTTATATTGTTAGTTATTATTTCAGAATACTCTGGGCCAGCGGTAGTCACGGAAACTATCATTCTGCACTTGCTCTTGGTATTTCTGTCTTGGAAGCGGCGCGGTTGCTTTAGCTTTCTACCCGTTTTTAATTTCTTCATCACACCAGCCCAATGAAATAACAACGAATGCGGAGAAATGTCCACCAGCCAGTCCATACACTATGTTCCATCTTAATGTTCGGCTTATTCTGTTCTTTATTTTAAAAGAAAACCTGGAAGAGCCGTGGTTACGTGAAATCCAGAAGGCACTCTCGTCATAGTAATTACAATGAAAGGTAACCATAGCAATTTAGTCAAGAATCGGCTATCATTTTGTCGTCAGAAAGGATTCCTAATCATCAGCCTTTGCCCTTTTGCAACTAAGCCTATTTGGACTTGAAGTTGTCTATGGTTTTGCATGTAATATTATGGGGCTTTCATATTATGATATAATTGGATTGATCCCGTTTATTCAGACATACTATGATATTTGTCCGCTTTACAGATGTTACCATTTATTTTGTTTCAATAATTGTTCAGATCATCTTCTTTGCACAATACTATGGCGCCAGATTGCCAAATAGCTCTCTTTTTCACTATTCCATCGCTTTAATGATCGCTGATAAAATATGGGTTTGGTTCACAGTTACCCTTGGTGGTCTGGCTTGTATAATATCAGAAAACAATGGTTCAACATTTTCTGAAGATTGTTTCAAGGTAACATTCCGCTACTTTCAAGTCCACCTTACCTTGAATAACGCTTTAGACATTTTCCAAGTATTTCTGAACCTTTTTTCATCGAGTTTTGACCGAATCTGCGTTGGTGTACTGGTTCTTCTCTGGAATCATCGGAGGCGAGTAGTATCCCAACACAACGGATGTCAGAAGAAGAAGAATGGCATTCTGGCAATAGAAGTCAAGATTATGGGGGGTTCTGTCTAACTTGAATCACTAAAGCGAACCACGTACAATTCTGACGCGAACAGGAGCTAAACGAGACGGTCTTCCCAAGGATGACAGTAGCCTTTTTTGTGTCATGGGCTGGGCGCGCCCCCCCCCTGCCGGCAGAAAACATCTCCTACAAATGCCGTTATGACGATCTTCATTCTTTTCATCGTAGTTATTTCAGTGGGTTTCTTCATAACGTTCTCATCTAGGAAAGGGACCATTGCAGCCTAAAGTCGATTACCGCAATCGTGACAGGACTCGTCATATTCCAAAGGGTACCAATTTTTGGTCTATTTTCCAACATGATCGCGAGTATCATGGCGACATACAGAATATCCCACACCCAACAAATGTACCCCGTATACGTTCACAAGCAGCGACTATTTGCTCTGTTACTTCTTCATTATTTTATTTGGTTCATTCTTCGGCTAATTGCTTCGGTTACAATTCTTAATTCGCATCCTGATACACAGGACAGGAGCAATCCTTCATTTTATAGGATATCCGTGGCAGGATCATTCAAGTGTGGGTACAAACCCAACTAATTTTGGCAACTCACAGTGTCCATCGATTAGACGATCCAATTCCAGATTGACCAAATTATGTCTGATGTATCTTGCTGCAATTAATGCGTCTCAATGGTTACAGATGGCATTATCCCGTGAAAGGGTTACGCACAAAGCAAGTGAACTGATCCTGCTATGAATAAGATCTTTGGCAAGTTAATACTCGCATAATGATATTTCTTTTCTTTCCGTCCATGAGTTATATCGTTTTCATTCTGCAGTTAGGCATAGTAAATATTGAAATAATCAGGATGACCAGATTTGACTTATATTCCTATATGCTTGAAAACAAATATAGTTACCATATTTATTGCATTTGTTGAACTTTCCCTATGCACCAGGGCAAATCCTCTTCTTTTATATGTGCCTAATCTTTCGGTTTTACAACGTTACAACGCACGACGAATCAATCGAGATCGAGCAATCGCTACCCAAGGATTAAACTGTTGGCTAAGTGCAAAAGCTGTCTTTTTCCAAATTCATGCTAACAAGACGTCAAAAACATGTGTTAATCCTCGTCCACCGAATAGGGGGGGTGGGGGCGGGGGTTACCACTCCACTTCAGGTTGTTTCCCCGCTTCTAAATATTTAATGTAATTGTCAATTGACTTTTCGCTCCTTTTCATCCAAAAACAAACATCCACCGGGTATAGGTAGATACATGGTGTCCCGAAAGTGATGGGGGGGGAAAAAACTATCACAACACATTAACAACAACCTAGGTGGTGTTTAGTTCCAGGTCCCCCCCCCCCCCCCCCCCCAATGTCGAACTGCAGTGTCCCTCATCAACATTACGAATGGGGACAGGAAACTTTTTAGGAAATGTTTGTGTATGCGAGACTTTTACAGAATAGAGGCATCATAGTTATGCAAATAGACATACAGAGAAATGTCAAGTTCACCTGTACAATTTGGGCTTCACTGGAATTCGTAATAGGTGACTGTATTTAGTCATATACGTGGATACGACATGCTGCCTATTGTAATACAGTTTATTGTACGGACTTAAAAGTCTTATTTTAAACGTGTAACCGTGGCCTTCACCCACACCAAAGAAATCAAGACATTTTCTTGGAGGCACTTCCACTTTTAGCACAATCGGAGCTTTCAAGAATATCGGAAACAAACAGAACAACTTTATAGGAAAGTTCGCCATACTCGAAAAGTTCATATTGTGTGGAAAAATCAAACCGCATGTCGTGTTTATGTGGACCGCCATTTTTCTTGGCTATGTGGTCGTGTTGATGTACCCCATCAATGACCAAGTTTGAAAAAAATCAGACGCAAAGTAGTGCATTATCCATAATGAGCCCCTTATACACCATGGAGTGCACAAGATGCAACTTAGACTGGAAGAAATACCGAAAAATAAAGACAGCAAAATAAATAAAATGAGTGCAGATTTAAAAGTCATATTGACATGATTATCTGTAGGTTGCATCACATACCGGCATATGTTACTTTTTTGACCTGCCAGCGAATTTTGGCATGTGCAATATCTATGATTATATTGATGTACGTGACCTAGTTTCACTGTGATATCACAACGGGTCTTGTGTGAAAATTTTTATACTATACTACTTGAACAATCAAAGAAAATGTGGCAGCATTAAGATGTGTTGACCTAATGCAATCCTATCTCATAGATGTGTTATGTGTTTTTTAATAAAGCACATCTACTATACTTTCAAGTTTAAAAAAGGAAAGAATCGACTGAAAAATACGTTAGTATTGCATGGTTTTGTAGCACACCATTTTTTTCTCCATTCCTATGGGATTTGAATACACATTAAACTTGTATTTGTGAGAATGGTACTGTTACAATCTCTGATTCCTTTGTCACTTACTGATTACTTTTCTTGATTATTTCAACTTACGGATTAATAAATAAATGAATCTATTTTATTCAATCTGCCAACGATATGACAAATCAAAGCACCAATTCATCTGAGCAATAAACCGAAATCTTCCCATGTTGCTTAGAGTTTCGTCCATTATTGGCATAGCTTGTATCTATACCTGAATTACAATGTTTAAAACCCTTTTCATTACACATCAGGATTCGGGTGAGAGTTTGTGTGAACATTCAACTCCTTTTGAACATTCAATTCCTTTTGAAGTTCAATAAAGGAGATTATTCTCTTCATAGATCAATTATCAATTAAACAAAATAGCATGGGTCATCATTACTTTCATAATGCCATACCCAGTATATCGTACATTAATGTAACATCTTGCTTAACTGTACAAATCCCATTGGAATGGAGGAAATGAGGTGTGCTTACACAATTTGTCATATCTGTCTTATTTTTCAGTCAATTTCTTTCATTTTTTTCAAAACTTGGAATTAGTCTATTAGCTTCAGTGATTTTATCAGAGGTCAAGTTCATCTGCGAAATTCTTGCACAATTTTTTTTTATTCACGTAGTCTACACTCGTAACATTCTTGATCCTTTACTACGACTACGTAAACGACAATGACGAGTCCAAAAGTAATTCGAAAAATACGAAAAGAATTATAAATAACAGGAGAAACAGAAAATATATCTTTAATTTCAACCCTCAAGTACGGTTTCCGCTCACTAGTTTCAAAAGAAAGGGGTCTTTTTAAATGGTGTTTTGTGACTAAATATTCGGGGGGGGGGGGCGGTCCAGCATCGTAACCATTAACGATATAACGGCTTCGTCGTATTCACGAGAGCATCATGGTCATATTTTTACCATTGCTAGGCAGCACAGCGGGTATTAATAGACCCTATGTAATACGAAGTCAGACCATGGAGGTAGGAGAGACGGAGAAAGCTCTTCCCTAATTGCATTACGCAACGACGATTATCCCAATTTTATCACCTGGCAACTCATTGTAAAAGCATAGACCAACAAAGGCCACTTCTCGGCAGGGAGTACTCTTTCATGTTCCATGATCATCGCCGACAGAAGCGGGCACGCTCAGTTGAACAAGATATGACCTGTGCGCAGAAAGTATATCCCCGATGAGCAGTGGTTTGTTTACATGTGGAGACGAAAACAAAGAGATTGAGTCGATTACAGCCGAAATTCTGAGTATGTTCCTAAGATGAGTTACATTGATTCTGGTTTTTGAAAACTTGGATGTTTTATAACGCCGTATTTCTTAAAGTATGATATTTGGAGACGAAAATCTAACTGAATTGGGAAGAAAAAATCGTCATGGTGGGGGAGTGCAACAAAGTCGTAACTGGGACATTTTTGGCGAAATTGAGTTATAATATGAAAAAGTAGTTCATTGTACTTAATATATATACCATTTCAGGTGACGTCTCATTTAGGGTCAGAGTTATTAAGCCAATTAGGCCTATTTAGGTGTAGATACTACTTTTTTGCCTCAAAATTGAATTTCCCGGGTGTTGTGTGCAACAAAGTCTTAACTGGGATATACGACTTTGTTGCACTGACAACGGGAAACTAGATATGTAGAATACGACATTTTATTTCTGTAAAGCGATGGTTTTTAAAAAGGTGTATAATTAAAAAATCTCCCAAAATAATTTTGTGAAAGAGGTCATTTCATCAAATCAAATCAATCAGAGCAACAAATCAATTTATGTTCTAATTTATGCTAGTTTTGCCCAAAAACCTTAAAAAATAGTCAAAAAATGTAGTAACGACCTTCCCCCCCACTCAATATTACGCTTAGTACTTAATTATTAACAAAAGTAATGAATCTCATAATTTAAAACATATTTTCAAGTATACAGGCTCAATTTATTACAGAATTATTAGGCTAATTTGGCCTAATTAATTTCGTTAAAGTGTAGATACGACTTTGTTGCATGACAACGGGAAATCATGTGGGTAGTTACGCATTTTAATTAGCCAATTACTTCTTAATTATAACTTAAGTGGGAAATGAAATATTTAAAAAAAAAAAAAAAAAAAAAAAAGATTTTTAAAAAACATACATTTTTTTTTTTTTAAATGTAGAATTATTTTAATTTGAAAAGTCACAAAATACTGCGAAACACAAAAATGCTCTTCCTGTAAAATCATGAAAATGTAATACGCCTTTGTTGCACCACATGGACGAAATGCCTTATCTAAACAATGACACCAAACTTGACAGTGCCCGAAGTTGCCCGTTTTCTCAATTTTGTCCCACAGCATTGTAATGTTAGTTAGCAGATAATGGTAAAATTTTTGCATTTTTTATAAACGCTCAATTTAAGCAGAGATAGAGAATTAAATTGGAAAACATTGATAAGGACCACCTCACGGTCAAGTTCAATGTCACCTAGAGTTCACAAAAGGTCAAATTAGGTCAATGCATTGAAAGCATGCAGAATAGGTTGCAATAACGCGACACATCAGAAACTTTCTAGATCTATTTGTGACATACATTCGACTTAAGGCAAATAGGATCTTCTTCATTTAAAGGGACACGAGGAGATTTTCTGAGGATACCAAATTGTATAAATTGCACTTTGTGTTATAGAATACCAACCGAGGACCCATTTTCGTAGTTTATTGAACAAAGAAAAGAACACAAAAAAAGTAGTTTTGAACTTGCCTCTGGCCTTATCGCACCATAAACAAGCATTCTCGGATATCTGTCATGCACTGCCAAAAATACAAAAGCAGATTATTACATGACGATGGCTTTTACGGCTTATTCCCTCAAAAAAAAAAAGTTTTGATTTAATATCTTGTTAAAATTGTTTAAAACATGCGAGGGGCATATTTTGCTGGAAATGTCCTCTTATGCTTAATACATTAACATAACCATGAACATTTCATTGAAGAGATACAGGGACATAGCTCACTGGGGATACATTTCGGTGAATTTGTTTGAAAATGCTACAAGTCATATCACATTTTAATCACAAAAGCCACAAAATATTTTTTTTTTTTTTTTTTTTAACCACCTGCACAGGTCAAGTTCAATGTCACCTAGAGTTCACAAAAGGTCAAATGAGGTCAAAATGCATTAAAGCATGCAGAATAAGGTTGCATAACTCTAACACATCATAAACATTTTCATAGATCTATTTGTGACATACATTTTGACTTAATTAAAGAGGGTCTTCTTCATTTAAAGGGACATGAGGAGATTTTCTGAGGATACAAATTTGTATAAATTTGCACTTTGTTATAGAATACCAACCGAGGACATTTCGTAGGTTTATTGAACAAAGAAAAGAAAACAAAAAAGTAAGTTCTGAACTTGCCTGCTGTCCTGATAGGACCATAAACAAGCATACTCGGATATCTGTCATGCACGACAGAAAATACAAAAGCATATTATTACATGAAGATGGCTTTTACGGCTTATTCCCTCCAGGTTTGATTTAATATCTTGTTAAAATTGTTTAAAACATGCGAGGGGCATATTTTGCTGGAAATGTCCTCTTATGCTTAATACATTAACATAACCATGAACATTTCATTGAAGAGATACAGGGACATAGCTCACTGGGGATACATTTCGGTGAATTTGTTTGAAAATGCTACAAGTCATATCACATTTTAATCACAAAAGCCACAAAATATAACAATAAAAAAATTTATATATTTTATACTTTTACATTGTGACGGTCAACATTTTAAAGGGAAAATCATAGTGCTGTGTCTGGGGGCATGAATACATAGTTTTGGGTCATGAAGGGGGATAGCAGGTCAAAATAGGCCAAGTAGAACACACCACAGCGGTATGCATTTTAAGGAGTCTTGAATTTTATGAGCAGAAGCACTCAATTGAGTACAATGGGTCATAGAGGTAGGAGAGAAGGAGAAAGCTCTATTAAAGCAATAATAGCACATTTTTTTGAAGAGCACCCCCAATTTTTTAAAAATTGTGAGATTTTTACACAGTTGAATTGGTATAACTGGCTAGTAAAGTATACCTGTGAATGGTTAAGCTCGAAAATGTCTATGTGTCACAAACGAAGGAATTTTATAATTAAAATAATTATTATCGGAGATCTCCGATAATAATTCAACGGCTGCTGGAAACAGCCTTCCAATGTGAAATAGCCGCGAAACAGCGCCATGTACGTGTCTACGCTCATCCACTAGTTGTTTTATTGGTTCAGGCAAGTCAAGTTAGAGGTTATTTTCTCAAGGTGGCACTATTTCATCATGGACGGACATAATAGTAGCATTTCTAGCTCTGCCGTTAAGTGCAATCTGGGATCCCAATTCTAATGACAAAATCGCTTATTTTATGATAAATACACATTTTAGCATTCTCGTTCGTATAGTTCCCTAGACAATTACCAACGTAGCTGTGCCAGAATATCAAATTTTGAAAACTGGGGGCGCTCTTAAAAAAATGTGCCATTATTGCTCGATACCCCCAAAAACCCATTTCTGGTGCTGCCACTGTTCAGAGAACCATCTTAAATGATTGAGGTTTGACTTTTATTGAGTGCTTTGCTCTCCCCCCCAAAAATATTGCTCAAGTAAGTTAATATGCGAATCCCCTTCTTCATCCCGACAGTATCCGCTCTGTGAAATGTTTGCCCCCAGCCCCCTTGCCCACCAAGATGTATTGAAAACCAAAATGGCAAAAAATAAATTGATATAGGGCCAGGCCTAGCTCTAGGCCTACTCGTTGAATATGCTCCATTGATAACAGAATTTATTCATCTGTATATTTCCTAAAAACATAAATACTATATTTTTATTACATTGCAAATAACAACGTACTACGAGATCAATGTTAATGCTGAATGTATGTGCATCAACATTGGTAAATATGGCAATGGGACATCCATTTTAATAATCGCCAAGGGTCTCATATTTCACCAAAATTTAGCCAACTTCGGGACAAAATTAAAAAAACCGGCAACTTCAGGCACTGTCACGTTTGGTGTCATTGTTTAGATACGGCATTTTTCTTCCCAATTCAAGTTAGATTTCGTCTCCAAATATCATACTTTAAGAAATATGCGTTACAAAACATTCAAGTTTTTAAACATGAAAAGTACGCGTAAAACTGAATCATGTAACCCTCTGGGAACATGCCATCTCCACTTTTAATAAATGACCTCAAATGATCCCCAAATGACCCCATGACCTTGTTTTACCTGGAAGATGATTGACTGTGACGTGGTTCCATATCTAAAATAATCAATTACAATAGTTTTACGACCTGTTTTACGAGCTGCGCGATGATCATCGGTCAAAGAGGATTTTTGAAAGAGCTTTCTCTTCTCTCCTACCTCCATGTCTACTGGCGATTAACATAAAATCACCCTTGCCCTACGCATGGAAGAAGAGATCAGAAGGAAGCACATCGACTTCCCCCATCCGATTTTAATCCCCCCTGTTTATCCATTCACCCGCACGAAAGGAACGGATTCACCAGCGACCCTTTGATCGTAATTCCTCTGGCGGCAAACCGATGATCGGCGAGCAAGTCAATTACTGGAGAATCAGGCTCGGATCCGGGGGGGGGGGGGGTGCCGGGGGTGCCATGGCACCCCCCCCTGAAAAACGCCGATTTTTTGAAAGATACATTCTACAGAAGAAGAGGATGACACTGTTTTGAGAAACGACGTGATCGTCTCGACCAATTTTTCTAAATCTACCTGCAACGGCAGGCACGTGCATCGAAGACTCACCAACTCCATTGAATTTAGAGCGAAATTATACTTTCCCAAACCACAAAAAAAAAATTGGCTTACGCCATATCCTTTATGGTCTTTTCCCGAAGAATTTTTAATGATTCAACTTAAACGCGCGGCCGATTGCTTTGCGTATGGCGAATCACCATGTTTTCTTTTCTTTTTTTCTGCTACAATATATACATTAGACAATGAACACAGTTGAGCAATAAACACATTATCGTTTTTTAAAAACCAATAGGTTTTGTATTTTCTTGAAATATTTGTGAAACACTCCGGACTATTTTCCATTGCTTGTTTTTTTACCTTAACATATGATTGCCAGGTTTCTGCCATTTCTTTAATTTGTCGTATGCATGCCTCTGATGTCTTCATTTGTGACACTGGGAGCTAGTTTGGTGTCATCTGCAATTTGCTTATTAAGCTCTTATGGGCTGTTGCGCTAATAGCAGTCCCCATATCGTTCACATATATAAAGGAAACAGATGTCCCCACACTGATCCCTGCACCACTGAACTTGTCTTCTTCCACCCGTACTCTGCTCCTTGAGTCACTACCTTCTGTTTGCGGCCAGCCAGCATGGTTCCGATCCAGTTATAATTTTACCTCGATGCCATGATTTGGGATTTTGGCTATCATTCTTCGGTGTGGTACGGTTGTCGAAGGCCTTTGCCAGTTCTAGATATAATGACATCAGCTGGTGTTCCACTATCTATGAGCTTTGTGATCACTTCCTAGTATTCTATGATATTTTAGTGCAAGATTTTCCTTTCCTAAAACCATGTTGTGACTCGCGTATTAGCACTAAACTTATCAAGGTGCTTCTGTAATTGTCTCTAATAATGCTTTCTAATACTTTACCTGCGACTGACGTCAGACTTTTGGGCGATGTTGGTTGCTTGTGATTTTGAACTTTGTTTTTTGTGTAGATCGGTACGATGCGGGCCAGATCTTCAGTCGTTTGGAACAATCCTTCTTGGCGCCGACTTATTGTAAATACGGCGGAGGCTGCAATTCATCAGCACATTTTTTGAGGATAGATGGAGGGATTTCGTCGTCCGCTGCTTTGGAGGGGTCCAGGTTTTTTATTTATCTTTGACAGCATGATTATCCATATCTTATTTCTTCTCATCCGGCCTTGGTATCATGTCATGAGGAATTGAACTTTGGTTTTTCTTCTGTGACACAGACGAGAAGAAGTTGTTTAGTGCTTTCCTGCAGTAGGTTCCTGGTGGATTACACTAGCTGTGTCGGTTTTCCAAGGGCCCTACTGTGTCTTTGACGTTTTGTTTTATACCTTACGTAGCGTAGACTCTTTTGGGTCATCCTTAATGGTTTCTGCTAATTCTGTTTCACAATCTCTCTTAGCCATCTCACTTCTAATACTAGCCTCTCTCTAACACTTCTTGTAGTGGCGCTAGATTCTTCAGTTTTCTTATTCTGATACCTCTTCCATCGCTTTGTTTCCTCCTCACTAGTTTTTTGTGCTTTCTTTGTGATCCATAACGGTTTCTTTTTAGTAGTTGGTTCTTCTTGGGACAAATTTTTGAATAAGGTCCTGTAATTTCTCCATTTTTTTGGTGGTTGGGGGGTGGGGGGGGGGGTGGGGGGTTTAGGGGGGTGTGTAACACCAAGCTTCTCAGTATTCTTGGTGTTCCAATTCTTTGTCCCAATTTAATCTGTTTTCATTTGGCTTTAAATTTGGTCTTAGTTGGCGTTTTCTGTAGTCTCTTTTTGGTTGTAGCTTAACTTAGGTTTTCAACGAGGTAATCTTAAGTCCCATTGCAACATGATGGTCGGTTGTACTTAAATCATTTAGACATTTTTTGAAGAGCGCTCCCAGTCCTTATTCAAAACAATTGAGATTTTTACAGGGCGTTCATTGGTAACTGGCTTGTAAACCATATCTGTGAATGGTTCGGTCGCAAATTTGTCTGTCTCACAAAAGGAATTTTGTAATTAGAATAATTATCAGGATCCCTGATAATAATTCAACTGCCTTCCCAATTGGAAATAGCCGGGAAATAGCGCCATGTACGCGTCTACGCTTCCATTTAGTTGTTTATTGGTTCGGGCAATCAGGTTAGAGGTTATTTTCTCGAAGGTGCACTATTTTCATCTGGACGGACATAAACGTAGCATTTCCACTTGGCCGTTAAGTCCAATCTGGGATCTACATTCTTATTACAAAATCGCTTATTTAGATAAATACGCATTTTCATTAGCATTCTCGTTCACATGCGGTATAGTTTTTCCTAGCATCAACCAGCGTAACTGGGGCCAAAATATCAAGTTGTGAAAATTTTTGCGCTCTTCAAAAAATGTGCATTATGGCTTTGAAATGAAGCGCATCACATGTAACTTCGTCATCATATTAGGCCATATTTGGGTTTGAAGTGATAACTAAAGTCCAGTATTGACTCCTGTCTTGTATGCTTCATAACATGCTGGGTCCATAGTTGTCAATAACAACATCCAAAAAGGCCTCATATAACCAGATTTCGCTTGCTGGTCGCCCAATTTATTCACGGTAATTGAGTCCCGCTGACCATTATCCTTCTCATCTTTGCGACTTCTTAGCACCTGGGCTTAGAACTCCTTTTGATCAGCAGTTTTGTATTGACTTCTGTATGCTATTCCTAGCAATAAATCTGCATCTCCCCTTCACATGAAATATCCACCAAAAACAAAAAAAAAACAAAAAAAAAAAAAAAAAAACAAAAAAAAGGGCTTCTTCATACGCATCTAGTGACGGGCATCCGCAACTGGACTTTATATTCCTTTAAATACATAAATTATATACCTCCATGAGTCTTGTTTTTTTCTGTCCAACCTTGTTATCTGATACCCTTGGATTTGCAATTCAGCGTTTAATACATCACTATGTGTGAGCCACGTTTCAACACCCCTACGATTCTGGGCGTCTCCTCGTCAATCTAGCATTGCATGTCATCTCTTTTGTTGACAATACTTTGCACATTATAGAATGTACATTTAAGTTTCTTTCTTATTTCTTGTATTTGATTTATCAAACTTAGCGTTTATACTCATGTTTTTTTTATTGTCGTACTCAGGGGCGGACGCATGATTTTGAAAAACGTCGAATTAACAAGCTCTATTATCCGTGCTCACAACATGGGTCAAAAGTACAAATGGGGTCACTTGAGGGTCAAAATGAAAAGAGCTTAATTTGACTAATCTTAATTATCCATCGTGAAGGCAACGTGAATTATGAAAAAGAATCCACAGTGACCCCGCTGTGACCCATCGTTTGGGGGTCCAAGTCAAAAACTGCTAAATCTCAAAATTGCCCATATTGCAAATCCATATCACCAACGTTGTAGGAGTTAAATGACAGTGAAATAAAGTCTACAGTGACCTTGTTATGTGACCAATGGCCATACAGGTGTTTTTTACACATGAGGTCAAAGTCACGCAGGGTCCTTACAGGTCATTCCGCTTACCTTCCTTTTTTGCTGTTTCTGCCACAAATCAATTGCTATATGGTCATCTTGTAGTCATTTTTGACCATTTGGCTAATATACATGCAAATTTTCACACTTTGACATAATGTGCTCTGATTATGAACGTTGTGCACATTCATTGTCTATGGTCAGTACACAAAGGGTGTACACAACAGTTTGAATGAGTTGATCAGCAATGACCATTAAGCATTTAGTGTCCCCTTACAATGACATTCAAACAGATATCTGGCCTAGGCATCAAGTGATTTTGATTCCCACGGCTTCGAGCACAATTTGAAGCCTCTAGATGTCTTGTGTGTTGATTGCTCCAACGTAGATTTTATCCTCTGTTTTTAGTGCTATACTCAGGGGCGGACGCAGGATTGGAAAATACGTCAAAGTTACCGGGGGCTGAAAGACTGTAACTGGTCCAAAATCGGCCAAAATGGGCTGATTTTTGGTCAATATTTGCATAATTAACCGGGAAGGCGCGCGCCCCTTCCCTGGATCCGCGTAGGATACTCCAATCGTTTCATTTCATTTAATTTACGTCTTCCACCGTTTTGGTTATCTTCCAGCCGTTGTTTTGAACATTGCTGCTGTCATTCCTTTTTGGCTGTAAGGCCTCTTCATGGTGCCTTTCCATTAAGATTTTTGTATCATACACTGCCAAATAGGAGTGAAAAAACAAAAGAGTGGCAATTGTGTTTTGTATCTTTACACGTATTATTGACAGTTGAAATTGTATCATTCTCTATTGACTGCTGTCCTGTTGCGGGTGTAGTTTGTCGGATCTCGCCAATTTTCCCTCTCACTATTTTTTTTTTTTTTCACCATTGTTCCCTTACGAAGTCTAAGTTCTTGTCGGAGCTCAGCTTCTCTTTTTCTCTGTTCATATGTTAAATCGGCTTTAGATATACTCCTTTATATACCTCATGTTTTGTAGTTCTTTTGCACTTGCAAGAGCTGTATTTTTTTCTTTTTTTCTTGCCCTTTTACACGTTTGCTTTATCCGTGGTAAGAATCGCTGTTTTGGCTTATCGTTTCGATTTCATGACAGCTTGTTTGTGAAAGAGGTCGTTCACTGATTTTGGTTACGGCACTGTACATATATCAAACCAAACAAGAAAAAAATAACCCGACCTTTGATCGGAGTTGATGTTGTCGTAATATGGGATATTTTTTCTATTATCTATGCTGAAAATGAAGGAATTTGGTGAGACATTAGCATATGTTATAGATTTTGTAAGCTGATCTATTTTACCCCATTCCAGTTTCCATCATTTTTGTCTGAAATTAATCCATTAATTATATATCAGATTATTATTTCAATATTGTAAACATTCAAAAGTATTCTCTAAGCTGGAAAAAAATGCAGACAATTCTTCAAGTCAAATGGTAGAAATCAATGTTTCAGGAAGTACTTCATTGAACACTAAGACAACATACATAATTATAATACTTGGTCGGTCAATATCAAAGTGTCTTTAGCACAGTGCTATTTGTACATATTTTACTTAAAAAACTCTTATCCAAATACAATTACTTATTGTTTCAATTTGTTTTAAAACAGGTCATTGACCAATGAAAGTTCCATCTGAGTCAAATTGATTTTGTTGCAATATTTTATGCAGAGAACTCTCATCCAAAATCTGTTTCAAATTTGTCTAAACTTCTATGATCCTTAAAAGTTTCTCTGATCCATATCATTTGTACAATATTTTGTTCAAACAATTGTTGAAGAAACGTATAGGCTTTATCTTGTTATGTTTTGAGAATAATTTTTAATTTTAACATGCCATGCCACAAAAAACCACTTTTAGGAAGAATATCATTGACCATAAGAGTGAGGTATCTATTCGTTTTTTTCACAAAATGTGGTTTACTCTTGAATTCCAGCGGGATTGGAGAAATGGGAAGGTGTGTTACTATCTGCTGCTTTTTAAGCGATTGCCTATCATTTTACATAATTTGTAGTCAAAAACATGAGTAATACGATTAGTCAGAAAATACGGTTGGAAGAATTCGAGTTGAGGGTCAGACCATTATTCCATGGACATTCCTAAGGGATCTAAATTGTCCGTAGGATTTTAAAAATTGTTATGAGAGGTTTTATGCAAAACCCTTAACGATTGCCATGGTTCCTCAGCATTTAAAAGCGGGAGCTTTTTACTTTTACTTCGTAACATCTCAAAAAACTTGCCGATCGATCGAACGGTGATTTTAAGATCGTTGATCATATCTATATAAGCATTATGAAGTGAACCACTTGTAAATTTCAAATTGTTTCTATCAGTTTGCATAAGAACAATGTGTTTTTTAGAAGTGATGGTTGCAGGTTTTTCAGCGTGAACCGCGGGAGGCGGCCCACCCACCCCTGCGCCCCGCTTGATATTGCTCTTCATGAACACATTATGCGATTAATTCAAACAAAACCTAACCCAATCCACCTAGATTTTTAAGCCCGTTGATCAACTTAGAATTATAAAGTTAACCGCTTGTCACAGCTTGTAGAAGGGTGAACTTGGGGGGGGGGTTTTTTTTTTTTTTTTTTTTTTTTTTTTAATTACAAAATTTGGATCAGAAATGTGTTTTGGATAGTGAACATTGCAATGGGTGTTCCCCTCTTTGCGCGACGGGGACATCCTCTCAACCATCCCTTGCAGCTTACTATACATTGAACTCTCTTCCTTTGAACACTTTACTTAGGTGAATTCAAACAAAACTATCACTATATTTGTTTTCTTTTAAATACCGTTTACATACCTGTAAACTTATAAGGTAAACATCAACAAATTTTCCAATTGGTATGAAAACGATCATTGCAGGGGTTCCATGCTTCGTACGGGAGGTCGGGGAATACCCCTCAACGCCGCTTACACGGCGCCATGTCTGCTTGGATGCATGGCAAACCATGGCTGCTTTGCAGCAGTCAACTTCCATTTTCAGTTGATCGCCCCGCCCCCCCAACCCCCCCCAACCCCCCCCCCCCCTTCTTTTTTCCCCCCCCCGCCCCCACCCCCCCCCCCCCCGCCCCCGCCCTTGATTGGGGCTGCATCCGCCCCTACGTAACTTAGAAATCATGTACGCGGTAATAATATTTCTGATTTCTGGTTGAAAAGGGTAAATCATTTTGTCAAATCACACACGATTTAAAACATTCGGGCTCGCTATGCCTCGCAGGTATAATATTATTGGTCCTAAATAACTCTTAAAATGGGTGATATGAACAATTCCCATCACTACATTGGAAAAAGCTTGATTGCCAAGATAAACTGCCGCGCTCCCGCGCTTTGCGCGGGGGGGGGGGGGTGTCCACACACCCGTCCGGCATCCGCCCTTGCTACGCAAGCCATTCTAGTCCATCTTAATCTTGGCACCCCCCTCTAGCAAGGGCTGGATCCGCCCTGCTAATAGTAATCAAAATGCACTGGATCAGAGTATGAGAACATATAGGATATATTGTAGACTGTTGTTGTATCATGATGTAAGGCCCTACATGTACAGCCCCTTTATTTCAGGTTGGTGGTAGAGGCAGGTTTTGTTAAAGGTGATCAAACCTCATAAACAAATGTCATGAGCTGTTACCATTGAATTGCCCTTGTTTTTTCTCTCTCAGGCATGCTTTCCCTGTGCACCTGAATCATAAAATTCCTCAGACCAGCCTACGGCATTCATGGTTTTGGAGTGTGATGAAGCTGATCCTGTTGATCAAGGATGGAGAGTCGGGAGGGCAACCGTATATAAGGAGGGTTGTAGTATTTCACATCTGCCTCTGATAGAGAAGGACCACCCAACACTGGTAAGCAATATTTATACATTGTTTTTTTGAAAAAGGTATGAACATTAGTTCAGTGATAAACATGAAAGTTTTTTTCCAAATGAGAAATGACAAAAATGGGAAAGAATGGGTGCTTCTCTGGGGGGGGGCGGGGCGGGTTGGTGTAGTGATGATATTTATAAGATATCTTTTCCTCTTATTAAGTGATTGGCTTACCATATTTTCCAAATTTTCCATAAGGAAAGAGAGAGAATACTGATGAGGACCAACTGCAACATCAAAAGAAGGTGACAATTCGAGTGAAACCAAACATGCCATTGTGACTTTTCCCAATTTTTTTGCTATAGGACTGTGCTGAGGGAGTGAGACTGGAATGTTTTTCTGGAGAAAAAAAAAGGAAAAGTAACTTTTAGAGGTGCAAAAAATCAGAAAATTGCACAATATTTGTCCCAAAAAAGGGGCAGTTGAGGATTGAAAAAAAAGTACACGCAGTCCGGACCACAGAGGTAATCTGCTGTCACAGTTGTGAATGGGGCCAAGGTCACCAAGAGGTCACCAAGGTCACATGAGGTTACCAACATGTCACCCCACCACCCCCCCCCCCCCCCCCCCACCCCTGCCTTTCACAAGTTGCATCATCGTAGCCCTAAGGAATCATACGGCATGCATATATTAACCCTAACACGGCAGAGAGGGCAATGAGAGCCAACGAAAACGTGGTACCGGTCGGAAAATTGCTTTTTGTGCATCTGGGCAGTCAACAACTATTTTTTGTCGCGCAAATGAATCGCATTGATCTCATTGCATCTGGGCGTTTACGGAAAAGACGCGATGTTCTCGTTGCACTGGGCCGTCTTCCCGGAAAAAGACGCGATGTTTTTCGTTGATCTGGCGCCGTCTTCCGGGAAAATGACGAGATGTTTTTCATTGCATCTAGGCCGTTATTGACTGGAATGGATGCGATGCGTTTCATTGCAGTTCGGACGGTTTGCCCGCCGAAGGCGCAATGCTTTTCAACAGGTGGGTGACACTGTGTACAAATGCCCATAGACAATTTCGATTTCGATGGTGATAGCGCCACCATTTTCGATAAGCGATTTTTTTAATTAGGCATAAACGTATTCATGACGTAACACGGGGCATGACGTAGCCTAAAGCGCCACCGCACGACTATGATGTAGCGTAATTGCGCCACTCACGACTGGCGAACTATAGCTACAAAGTTCATGCAGCTCAGTGTGCAGTACGCATCCATTATTTAATTTATTTATTTATTATTTATTTTTATTTACCCTGTTTTTATTGGCATTCGCAATCGATGTTTCTCAATTGCATCTGGGACGTCTTTCGGTAAATGGCGCGATGTTTTTTGTTGCATCTGGGCGTATTCGGGAAAATGAAGACGATGTTTTTTGTTGCATTTGGGCCGTCTTCCGGGAAAAGAACGCGAGTATTTTCTTGTGCTCTGGGCCGTTATTGATTTACGCTACTTATTCTGTGCCGGGAAAAAAAAGGCCGAGATGCAATGAAAACGCAAACTTTGCTCTCGTTGGATCTGGGCTGTTTAAAATCAAAATAGATTGCCTTTCGTTGCATGTGGGCCGCGGCCGGCAAAAACGACCGGTCCGGGTTAGGGAACATTTAGACACAGACTACGACCAATGTCCCTATGTGCCTTCTGACAATTTCTTGCAGACGACACACAAAAAACGTGGGGGAGGGAAGGGTAAATGGGGTGAAGACTTCAAAAGTGATAGAAATCGACCCCCAAAAAACCGTTGATGCTGTTGCAACCCCTTGTAGATGACAAACTTCCCCCTATCAGAGGTGTGATACAATAGTGCCTCAAAAAAGTTGTTTACTATATACTCAACACCAATCACCACTCAACAATCAAGAAAAGGAGGACAATCAACCACTGGATAATTCTGATAGGACTGGAAATGTATATAGCGACTACTATGGTCAAAAGTTTTTGGATGAACTAAAATGATGGACCCTTTAGGGACTACCACAGGAATGGCGTACATCAACCAGAATGTCTTTTGATGTGTCCAAAGTTAAAGTTTGAAACATCGTGATGGACTCAGATGGCTAGCCCTATACTTTCCAACAAAATTGCCCGGTCTACGCTAAGCAAAGAGAAAGCAGGACATTCAGCATCATTTTCCTGTGTTAACAGCAGAAGCCGAGACAGCGATAAAAGCAGAGGCAGCCTATCACCAAGGGACTGATTGAATTGACTTGGTTTTTGCGGTGGAACAGGAGAACTACATGTCTGTAGCCAGTGAGTGTCATCATCGGTGACGACAAAGACTCATACCAACAAGGCTCACAAATGGCCTTTCAAAACCCTAACGATTGGCATATGCCAGGGTGGTGCTCCTTAACCCTTTACATCTCAATTGACCAGGAATGGTAGTCCTTCCTACCAACATGCAACAGGTTCTCTCATACTGATGTTGCTGCACAGTGGACAACAATTAAAAACAAAATATCAGGAGTTCACAGAACCAGCCCTTAAGCTTGCCATAATGGTCATGCAGTTCTGAGGGGGATAGCAGGGGAGAAAGTTGATGCTGCAGAACATGCAAAGAGATGTATGGGAAGGTATTAGCATATTCAAAGGCCATGGGCTTTCATATGTACCACCTGAGGCACGAGGGTTTCTGAAATTTTCCTTTGTTTCAATTGTCCTTTTTTGGTTTACTATGGAATATCATCAGAACCGTTTTTTTCTTGGAAGTGTTAGGACCACTTTCTGGAAAAAAAAACGGTGTGATGAATATTTCATAGTTTTAAATAACGGTCCCTGACCTCTTTCGGAAACTATAATGGACAGTGAACAAAAAGAAAACACAATTGATAAATGATGGAAAGGGAAAGGGCTAGAATGTATATAAGGATAGCGGGCTGGAGCACCGTTGAAATGCGGTAGATTGAAACCACAGGAAGTTTGCATTTTGCTTGCACAATGTGGCTTCACCTTATTGTCCAAGTTAAAGGAATTGTGTATAACAAGCTGTGTGGAATATGTGCACCAGCAGGTGTATGGAAGCGTTTCCCGCCATATTGCTAAGGCGAAAGCAACTTCCTGTTTCAACCAGCGACTTAGACCCTGGATCCATGTGTAGAGGTCAGTGATATCCATCCCGGAATCCAGCAGCCCCTATCGATTAATAACATCGGTTTTGAATTATGTTGATCCTCAATCAGTAGTTTGCAGATTGATTTGCTCTTCTAACATCATCACCAGCGATAAAAAATTTATCACCATTACCTTTGAAGGCTTCTTGAACAACAAAACGATTTTCGTTATCTTCTTGTCTTCGCAGTCTGTACAAGTGTACACTTTGCAGCTATCAGTCAATGGCAATACAATGAAGGTACATTTCAGAACACATACAAAAGAAATACCATAAAGTGTGAACCACTGTCCCTACAGATCAGCATACAATCACCATTTACAAGAACACAGGAAGACCTGTTATATGCCTCCATTTTCTGCATTAAACTTTTAAGAATATTATTTTCTCAGTTTTATTTGATGAAGAGGTTTCTCGCAGACAAGTATTTTGTTACTATAAAAGAGAGAAAGGGGAATACCCCTAGTTTGTGTTGCTAACTTGACCTTTTAGATTGCCAATAAGGAAGTGGGGAATTCCCCAAGAATGTAAACTTAGAACTGACTCAGCTTGTTTATGC
>JAMKCH010016860.1:0-23818 GCA_023653785.1 Ophioderma brevispina
TTTTAATTAAACAGTAAAGGGCAAATTGCAATCGCAAAATCTTCAAAAACCGTTTTACCTGAAATGCGTATTTGCAAAACGGTCAGTATGTGACGCGGCCCCGAGATTATGGTGGCCTTTTGTTAATCAATTAACACCGCGCAGTGACCCGTTTTATTTTACAGGGATATCTGGTCAATGCCGAACCTATGAGCTTGCTCAGCTATATCAGCACCACCAATACACAATAAACATCATTATTGCACTCATAAGACGAAAATCACTGCCACCTTGATGAAAAGGGCAGTTAGCTGTACAGCTGTCAACAAACTAAGAATCCCCATAACAAAGTGTCCTATTTTGCACGTATACATTATATGGATTTTTATGGAATAAACCGTGGACAACATGTGGAAATAGCTGCGTTTATTTTTAGTTTGCTATAGTCCCTGTTCAAGAAATCTCTATCAGGATGATTCCTGCGCATAGCCTTTTGGGTGTTTTTGTTTTTTTAGTTTCAGGAGAAATCTTCAGTAACCATCTTGGAACTGATTGGGCAATATACATGACATTCACGCAATTGCGCCTGCGTATGATTGCGGTCAAAACAAACATGATACTACCTTCTGGCGGCATTGTTTTATGGTGCTGTCGGGCCGGTTCGTATTGTGGTTAAGGAAAGGGTCCATGCGACGACCACATAAGACTTTGATGCTTGCACAGAACTGATCCCTATTGCACAAAAGACGCTCACTCGGTTCAGCCGATGGGCTTCGCCTCGAACATCCACCTCCGACCGATCCGTCACGTGGGTGGACCAAATTTGTGAGGAGTCCTTGAAAAGACTCACTCATAGGACGCTGTTAATTCATTCATCATTAAACCTGTCACTTGTAACTCATGTTCATCCCAGTTTATTTTATAATCGATGTAAGTCAGTGTAAGATCCCAGAAAAAAATATGAGACCTATTTCGTCATGCGGATAGGGGGTCATAATAGGTGGTTAACTCCAAGGTGGGAATAGAATGGATCCTAATCCTATATGAGTTCTATCTGGGGATGTCCTGAAAATACTAAAAGAGATCAAGGTGGGAATAGTTTTAATGGATCCTAATCCTATATGAGGCATATCTGGGGATGTCACTAATACTACTAAAAAAAGATAACAAGGTGGGAATAGGTATTGGATCCTAATCCTTTTATGAGTCCTATCTGGGGATGTCAATGAAAATACACAAGAGATACAAGGTGGGAATAGTAATGGATACTAATCATATTCTGAGTCATATCTGGGGATGTCACTGAAATTACTAAAAGAGATACAAGGGGGATATAGTAATGGATTCCAATCCTATTATGAGTCCTTATTGGAAGTCACTGAAAAACTAAAAAAGATAAAGTTGGGAATTAGTACTGGATCCTAATCCTATTATGAGTTCCTATCTGGGATGTCACTGAAAAATACTAAAAGAGAAAACAAGGTAGGAATAGTAATGGATCCTAATCCTATATGATCCTATATGGGGATGTCACTGAAAAACTAAAGAGATACAAGACGGGAAAGGTAATGGATCCGAATCCTATTATGAGTCCTCTCGGGGTGAGTCACTGAAAATACTAAAAAAGATACAGGTGGGATAGGAATGGATCCTAATTCCTATTAGAGTTCCTATCTGGGGATGTCACTGAAAATACCTAAAAAGATACAAGGTAGGAATAGTACTGGATCCTTATCCTATTATGAGTTCCTATTGGGGATGTCACTGAACATACTAAACGGAGATACAAGGTGGGAATAGTAATGGATCGTAATCCTATTATGAGTCCTATCTGGGATGTCACTGAAAATACCTAAAAAAGATACAAGGTGGGAATTGTACTGGTTCTAATCCTAATATGAGTCCTATCTGGGATGTCACTGAAAATACAGAAAGAAATAAAAAAGAGATACAAGGGGGGAATAGTACTGATCCTAATCCTAGTATGAGTCCTATCTGGGATGTCACTGAAAATACTAAAAGAGAAACATGGGAATAGTAATGGATCCTTCAATTATGAGTTCTATTGGGATGTCACTGAAATATCTATAGAGATAAAAGGTGGGAATAGTAATGGATCCTAATCCTATTATGAGCCTAGCTGGGGATGTCACTGAAAATACTAAAAAAGATACAAAGGGGGGGGGTTTGGGGGGGCTGGGGGGAGGGGGGGGGGGGGGGGGGGGGGGGGGGGGGGGGGGGGGGGGCGGGGGTTTGGGGGGGGGGGGGGGGTGGGAATAGTAAGGATCTAATCCTATTATGAGTCCTATCTGGGATGTCACTGAAAATACTAAAACGATACAAGTGGGAATAGTACTGGATCCTAATCCTATTATGAGTCCTATCTGGGGATGTCACTGGAAAATCTAAAAGAGAGACAGGTGGGAATAGGACTGGATCCTAATACTATTATGAGTCCATCTGGATGTCACTGAAAAATACTAAAAAAGATACAAGGTGGGAATAGTAATGGTCCTAATCCATTGAGTCCTATTGGATGTCTGCAAAATACTAAAAGAGATACAAGGTGGGAAAGTACTGGATCCTAATCCTGATTGAGTCCTATCTGGGGATGTCCATGAAAAGACTAAAAGAGAAAAACAAGGTGGGAATAGACTGGATCCTAATCCTATATGAGTCCTATCTGGGGATGTCACTGGAAAATATAAAAGCGAACAAGGTGGGAATAGTACTGGACCTAATCCTATTATGAGTCCTATTGGGGATGTCACTGAAAATACTAAAAGAGATACAAGGGGGAATAGTACTGGATTCTAATTCTATGATGAGTCCTATCTGGGGAGGTCACTGAAAATACTAAAAAAGATACAAGGTGGGAAGAGTAATGCGATCCTAATCATAGTTATGAGTCATATCTGGGGATGTCACTAATCATACTAACGGAGAGACAAGTGAGACTAAAACACTGGATCATAATCATATTATGATCCTATCTGGGGATGTCACTGAAAATACTAAAAGAGAAACAGGTGGGAAGAGTACTGGATCTTAATCTATTATGAGTCTATCTGGGGATGGCATAATAATACTAAAAGAGATACAAGGGGGGAATAGTATTGGATCCTAATCCTATTATTCCTGTCTTGGGATGAAAATTTTGAGCAAAGTTCATTTTATTGGAATATGACAGAAATAGGCATTTTCAGTGTCCTTATGCCATGAAATACAAAGTCATATAAACTGTGTAGAAGCCTAGTATCAACCTTGGTAAAATTAGCAAGCCGATTAAAATATGGTCAATTTTATAATCTTCTATTGTAGCTAAAATATTTGACACAAATTGTATATTAAGGCTATATTTTAGACTCTTGTGCAGTCTTACGTATGCTTGCAGATGCTACCCAGCTGCATAATGTGAACGATTTAGGATCAACAAAGTTCTGCCACGACATTATGACCAGAGTTTACGTAGAAATCCACTGTAATTATGTGCCCGACATAAACAACCTGAGGGCGTCTGAATGTAATATTTGACATCAGGCGTGGCGGCCAAGCTTCATATAGCGCAAAATCACCGAACGAGGCATTGAAGAGCCTGAACAGTGACCGGAATTTGAAGTTCACTGTGAGCGTTATAATAGATCCGGAGTGACGAGTGGGAATTCCCGTACGGAGCCGCATCGCCTGCTTTAGTCGGTGGGCATATTGTGGCTACAAAAACTCTCAGCAAATCGTTTGTAAAGACCGGACATGAGAGGAATTACTACATGCAGGTCAACGAATCCTTCCACGGTGCGATATAGGCTACCCTTTGGTATCCCCGCATGGTACATGGGTCCTCCGCCCCCTACTACAATAGCGGTCGACCCTGCGGATTGAACATGAGGCAAAACCAGCCTCGTTCAAAATGGATCCCGTTGTAACGTTATTCATTACCAAAAAAAAGACACTGGAGTTGATTCTTCAACTCCAACGGATTTTGAGTGAAAATATTGTATAAAAATAGTTTTCGACTTAGAATAGTTGTAAAGTTTCGTGGGATTACGTGCTAAACCTATGGGAACGCCAAAAACGACGGCTATCTGGCCAGCCCCCCCTGATGTGACATCATAGGTAACATCATCTATACTGTAAGTTGGACGGGATTTTTTATTTCTTGATACAGGATATAAGGCACAGCGCTCAGGATACCAGGGCGTCATTATACAACAATGTTAGTCCAACGAGTTCAAACTATGGGTGGAAGTGATGTGAGTGGTTACGTTGGATTGGAAGATATGGCACCGCCAGAGCAACCAAAACATCAAGTTTGAAGCACGCTTCGGTTTACAGCGCCACCCAAGAGTTTGTATCAATTGCACCCGAAGTTTGCACAATGAACCTTCGAGATTTGCGACAGTATACTCGAGTTTGCATCAATAACCTCGAGTTTGTGGCAATACACACGAGTTTGCAGAAATACACCTCGAGTTAACGATGATGCCAGTTGACAATGTAGCAACGTCAGAATATTTACATCACCACGAGAAGCACCACCAAGTGGCAAATTGTCGTACGACGGGCTGTGAACAAGGTGAGACGACGATAAAGCTCGCCTGGCTGTATTCTCGCAGGGGGATATTGCGAAATGTAAAACTTGAGGTATGAGCTGTAAACTCGAAACATAGTGCTGTAAACTCTTGGGATACGCGTAAACTGGGTTATAAAGCTGTAAACTCGTAGTGTAGCGCTGTTAAACCTAGCATAGTGTAGAAAGTAAACTCGTAGTGTAGAGCTGTTAACTCGTGGTGGTGCTCCAAACTTGGGGTGGTTTTGTCTGCTCTGGCTTGCCATAGAGTATTTTATAGCTGGACCACAGGTCCGTTATACCTTGCTGCATGTAGTGCGTTGCCATAATCGTTACTCTCGGTCGCAACTCAACTCGCTGTAAATCCAGTTAGAATGACTAAACGCAACTTTACAGGCAGTGAATTATTAAAGGAACCAGGTATAGAGATTGTCCACTCACTCAATGTGCAATCTCTCTAACAAAGGGTGTTCCTTCCCGTAGTAATCGTAGTTTCATTATGTCGACACGTGACCTTAGAGAACAAAGAACTGTATAGTCATTAACCCTAGTCCGACCAAGGGCCCTCCCCCAACGGATGATCCCCTGTGGCCAAAAAAAAAAAAAAAAAAACGCACACGAATATGATCTAAGGCATGTAATTGTACGTCATCCTCGTCAGTTTAGCGAAACAACTTGGAGCTCAGGTGTGTCCCGTCAAAGTCGAAGGTAGGAGGGGTTGGTTGCCACCTTCATATACTTTACTATGTAATTGGTACGATATGTTACGTATGATGCTACTGTAGTAAAATACTGAAAATATGTATTTTCTTATGTTTAGAGTAATAACATGTGTATGCTTTACTTTGGCCACCCATCCTGCCAAATAAATACCAATTTTGCAAATTTTAAAAAAAAAAAAAAAAAAATCCTTGATTTTGTCGATTTGCGTAAAAATTTGTTAAAAAATATCGCTGTCAGTTAGACGTCCACTATGACGTCCTATTGTTAAAACTTGATATGTTTGGTATGATTAAGGAAAGGATATGTGTAGCTACACATTGATATCAAACAAGATGATGTTTGCCGAATAATTATGCAAAAATCAGGGGGTGGTACCCCCCTGTGGTCTGAACCTGTAGAAAAAGCATTGGTTGGACGAGAGTTAGGGTTTGACCTACAGTACATATAGCTAGTTATGTAATTAAACCTTCTACAGAAGGTCTTAAACAGGGTAATAGTCGTAGTTGGGATATGCAACAGAACACGCAAGGTCTCTATGTTGCATTGTTTTGTATGATCCAACGCGGGCACCATAGATTTCGGTTCGTTGCACCCAAATTGTGATTACTTGTCCCATATTTACACCTTGAAGGGTATGCCCCTGACTAGGATTAGGTATTTTTCAGTCCCGAAGGATGCACGATAGCGTGTCCTGTCATTTCAAGATGGACGCCAATTTTATGTAAACAAACCGCCATCATAATTTCATTACAGATAGAAATTTTTTATCCCGACTACACAAATCAAGTTTTTAACTCTAAGGGGTCTTAACGTCTAGGCGTCAAAGATATTTTGCTAATGAATTAAAATGGGGCAACTTGTTGAAATAAGAACTGGGTGATATTTGGAAGCTCCAAAAAAGAATTATGGCATTTATATATTATGCACAGGCTTGTTTTTCAAGATGGCGGTGTTTATATTCGGCTAGGATACGTAAAATATGAAGAAAAGCAAAAATATAAAGCGGGGTATTTGATGTCCAAGAGAGTGCTGTATAGCGGTTTGCTACTTGGGTCATATAATGTAGTTAAATTACTCTTTAATTGTTCATAGGAAGACAACAGCTTCAATCACACCGATACAATAAAAATCATATAAATGGGTGTTGACTGTATTTAAGGACACTCAGTGACGTCAGTGTCACAGTAAAAATAGAAAATAGGCTTATGAAGGAAGTGAAAAAGTTGTCTATGTAGATGGGAAATTTAAATATGGTGACTTAACTTTCTTTCAGCACATCAAGTGCTATTTTGTTTCGATTGTCCCACATGCTCCTTCTCTCTCTCTACTTCCGTGATCTACTCCTTCCCAGCGTCAACTCGTGTTGAGTGATCTGCAATTGTCCATAAGTACGAGAGAAAATTCCGGGAAAATGGTTATCAAGAGTTTTCCCCTTATGGTTTTAAATAGTTTTGTCTTATCGTTTGTCCGGATAAAGTTTCCTATCTATAATAAATTACAATGGCCGTTTTTCATAATTCAACTTTTTGTCGGGGCGGAAACATACTTAAGTCTAGCAGGGGGACACCCCCTCAAGGTGAATATATTCAAAATTAATCACCAGGTGTGTGCAACAAACTCGCAATTTTTAAGGCCCGTACAGAAACTTGCTCCCATAGACTAATATTATAGCAAACATCCTGACATCCTCTTTGTTAGTGGCGTAGCTAGATTTGTTGATTTTGGGGGCCAGGGTAAGCATCTGAACTACCGTAAACGGGTAAGTTCCAAGGGCCCGGCCCTAGGCCTCTGGTGGCGTCAAGGGCGAGCCGGAAAATTTTTGTTTTATATGCTTTAAATGTCTTCTGATCACGACAGTCTTCTTCGTATACCTTTACAAATGACGAGCGCCGCTCATTACTCCTCATTACGAATGGTGACGTCATATTTGTGATACAGCTGGGGAGATTTTGGAAATTCTTACATTTTTGTTCATGACGTTCGCGAGATCTCAGGTGGTCAAATTATATGCGCAATGATAATGGAAAATCCGGTATGTCTCGGCTATCGGAAGCTGAAAACAGAATTTAAATAAACTTCCGTGGTGAGTGTTGGTTGTTGTTTGTGTTAGTAACGTGCGCCATGAGTCAATCCCGAATTGATGGTTGAAAAGTACTCCTAAGTAATCGTAGATTATGCGCGATATAATGTGACTAGTGAGATGTACTAATCTGTGTGGATACTTAGATTCATTCCTGAACCCAGTGTCCATCATTGCAAGGTGACATTTCATTTTACTAAGGGACATAGCAAATATGCATGGATATTTCCGGCAGTGAAACCACGTTTGAATTGGGAAATGCAATGGGAAGTATTGATTTCTTGTCATATTAGATGCCATGGATATCCAGTGTTTTGTGGCGCGTCAAGCATGGTTTGCAGACACTTAGCAATTTACACCAGATTTCGGTTGTGTGAATATTGCAACGCGGTGAATGAACTACAGTAATGTACTACCTGCGCGATTGGCCGGCGGTGCTATCGTCGGCGACGTTTACTAAATCTTCTATACAGGCTTCAATAGAGAGTTGTTTATGCTGAGGCTAATTTTTTACATGATTTTACAAATTTACTTGTCGCACTCTGACCTCCCCCCCTCTCTCTCTCTCTCTCTCTCCTAACCTCGCTATGTTTCCTTTATCTCTTTCTCTATAGATTTCTGATCAGTGTTTTAATACCATCGGTTTTGTTGGTCAAAGTGATGGGCGCGAAACCAGGTCAAAATCTATTATACTTCCGGGTAAGTATGGCATAGCGTCGTCGCTTGAGGGAAAAACCTCGATATGTGGCATTTGACCTTTTAAAGCAAAACCTCACATGTAGTAAAAAAAGGTAACATGACAAAAACCTCATATGTAACATTTTAGGGAGACACCAAAAACCGAATAAATGGCTTGTAATGCCTGCACCAGAAAGGTTTTCCTTTCTAAATATATTTAGATAATTTATTTGCCTAGATCTTAATACATTGGAATAGATTGCCATATATTTGGCTTGAAATTCTAACTAGAACCCGATGTGACCAAAATGCACATATTAGTTTTAGCACTGGGGCCCCACTTTTTAGCATATGTGGTTTTGCATTTGACCTCTGGACGTACATATGAGGTTTTTCCCGCCCAGCGACGATATGGAAGAGTACCATCTAATTGTGTGACTTATATTTAAAGTACGAAGTTTGGATACGAGTTGCAAGAGTAGCTATCCTTCTAAGAAATGTTGGACGGCAGTATTTTTTTATCTATCAACAGTTCGTATTCACAAGGAAATTACGACTGTTTTACCTCACACCTTTGAAAAATATCCTGAAAACTAGTCGGGGTGTGCGGGGGCTATGAACAAAACCCCGTCCGATAGCAAGCGTGGTACATCATGATTGCTCAATTATATAGTCATCCGACCTGTTTGCTTCTTACGACATTGATGATATAATTAATAATAAATTGAAATAATAGTTTTTTAACCAAACTATAACATAAATAAAACATTAAAAAGATCACACTTGTGAAATGAATCTTTGCAATTTCTAATCTCGCTATATAGTCTCTCTCACAGAATGCGCCGTCGGGCGCATGGAAATTTTCACCAGAGCTAAAAAGCCTACTATTACACTACTCTACTTCTCAATATATTTTACGAAACATTACTCTCGGTCCTGCTGTCCAATCTAACAGTCCTTTGTCACTTCTACGGCAGGACTAACCGTCACACTCTCATTACAGCTATCCTCGGATGTGCTCGCTGCAGGCCCGTCTCTGTGATTCTGCCCATGTGGCTCCGTAATTGTTCACTCATCTGCCTAGCTCTTAAGTTCCCCACGCCCGTACAGCTGACATGTCAAAGACATCAACTTTCCTTCGAACCTCTTGTGTGGCAGGTCCGTCTGGCAGTTTATATTTACCATATCATCTACTAATAATCCATTACCACTTAATCTTACATTTTGAACCTATTACTGCATAACATCATCCACCTACGTGACTTGGGCCACAAGGAGGGAAGACCAGAATATCCTATGGAAATAAATTACCCGGGAAATATACCTAATGCTCCTAAAAATGTCAACTAGCAATACTTATAATAAGTCAAACAGCCAAGCAAAAACTCATAACTCAAAAAATTCCATATTGATATTCCTTTTCAAATGTGTAATGCCATAATGTCAGAAATGTGATGAAAAAATAAACAGATTCAATTTGCATAACGTGTTGCTTTTGGGGTTTCTTCTAATGACGTACTTCAAATTATATTTTCTCTATGAACATGATGAAGTCAACAATGTTATATAGTGCTTAGAATTAAGAAGGGATTGAAAACAGTTAAAATGATTCTTGGACTTTGAACACAGTTCAAGAGAAAATATTCAATAGCCAGGGATAAAAATCTAAAACTAAAGCCTTTTCCATTGCTTGTCTTTCTTAAAAGACAGTACCATCTTTAAAGCGGCACCGGCATATCTTCACAAAATACTAAATTCCTTAATTTGCTTTTAAAGATTAAAAGAAGTAAAAAAAGGAAAAAAATATTTTTACATTAATAAAATAACATACCCAAAAAGATAGGGGCTTTAATAAGGGGCCATCCGGGTAATTGAAGTTTAACTTTGGTTTTGGCATGGTCGATAGTCATAAATATCACAGACTTGTACTCATTGAATTAACCACAAAGATCACGACTGTCAAACATTCCTGGAGTGATTTTATTATACAATCGTTTCTGTTTAAACATAAAAGGCAATTGATTTGGCTAATGTTTCGGCGAGGGCTAATGCAGATAAAAGCTGTACAACAATGCAAAAATATCAAATTTGAAACAAAAAAATTGTCGAGTGTCTTAAATTTAAACTTGACTTATTTTCTTCCAATTGTCCGTGACTTCCTTTCCGTCTGTCAATTCGGTCGCCCATCCTTTTGTTTGACGCACGCAGAAAGCCGGTTGAAGAGATGCAGTGGATGAGAGACACACAAATCCACGTCGGCGATGATTATGTTACTCCTGGTCGGTTATGTTGGCGTTATGGTTCTCTTTATTATACAAGGTAAGTGTGGCAAATACATAAACAAAAGAGACTCTAAAACCAATTACGTGTTCAGACTACACTACCTTGGAAAATTATCGTATCTGGAGTAATAGCAATGTCATAGTCGATTTTCAGAAGCGGATCGATTAAGGAGGAATCGGAAGGGTAATGATCTGTTTATTTTACGCTGCCATCAGGAAATCGTCACAATCATGCCGCTTTATCTAAGCTGTATATGCACCAGTGCTGGTGGAAGGGTACTGGAGAAGAGGTTAGGTTAACATTGGTCCAGTGGCCATAATACCAGGTCATTTGGCCACCACGTTAGAATTGAATGGCGTGGAAAAAGTGGTGTTATGATATCTGCCTAATTTCTTTAAACAATTCCTCAATGTTCTATGATTTCCTCATCGGAAAAATGTGCAATTATACAAACATCAACATGCGTCACAGTTGGGTAAACAGTTCTGGGTTTAATTTCTTGTTAATTTCTTCATGAACAACGTTGTGATCACACGGAAAAAAATTTCTGTTTGTTTTATCTGGCAAAATAAAATGAAATGGAATGACCACCCAATCTGACTGTTGGGTCAATAGTTCAATTACCACTTGACTTCTCGAATTATTTGAATCACAGGATGCTTTAGGTCTGGCCATGTATAGTGTGCACCCCTGTCAAAAAGCCTAGATGTGATTTTAGGGATGTTGGGGTAGCAATAACTCCCAAATTGCAAAGTTTTATAACAGCCTCGAAAGGACGGAATCTAATATGAATCGAGTATGAATGCCCAACGATTATGTGGAAAGAATGCTAGAGTGTATTAGAGGTGAAAATCAGACGCCCGATCAAACATAGGTGACCTGTGGAATTTAGCCCACAAGCTTAGTATCTTCTTCTTCTTATCGCGTATGGGGCAGCAGCTAAATATGTTGTAAACATGGAGCCAACTCACTGTTGATTGGTTAGGATTTGAGTCAAGGTATCATCCTTATCATCGAAATATTCTTGGGCTCCAGAGTGAAGGATGGAACTGCTGTATTAGCCATTCATGGATACTTTTCTAAGTGTGTGTCCGCATGCTGTCGCGCGGTTTGTGAATACGCGGTGCGAGAAGTGTGTCGTCTGTGTCACCGACTCCGAAAAATATTATCTAAAATAGTACTGCGCGAGAGATTAACCGTTATCAGTCCCCGTCATAGCGATGCATCAAATGAAACTAAATCTCAAATATCCGGTAAACGAAGGGGTTCTATGGAGATTTTTGCATATAGTGAGGGTCCTTTTACATTTTTGTTTTAAATATGTACCGTAATTGGGTCTGAACCTTATAGAACCTAGCGAGAAATTGAACGTTTTTGTCGGGTACTTCGGTGCTCGCAACACGGCAACTTGACACGCATCGCTACGGGCCCGCATCCCTTTTCCCACAATGCATTTTGGTATTATTCCAGTCTTGAGCATTTTCAAACGCTGGTTTCAATTTACGTTTTCAATTTAGAAACATTTATACGTACTTTCCGTCCCGCCGTAGTTTGTTAATGGTAACAAAGGCACATGGGGTCACCAAGGTCACTGAGGTCACCACTTATAACTTATATACTTATATATCACTTACACCTCCATATTTAAAGTCCGAGATGCGTCAAACTATATGTTTTTGGAATACCTTGTGGCCAGACCAATAACTTGGTATGTATTTCAATCATTTGACCACTTTTCATATAATCGATAATAAACTTCTCTTACAAGTTCAGACATCCAGAGTAGTATTAGTGAGTCCCTGAAGAAGAAATGCACATATATTGCACGCTCCACGTATCAAATGCATGGCGAGTATTCCCTCGCTGTCGTTGTTTCATGGCGCTGTATATCGGTTTAACCCCCGCGATAGTCGAGTTTCAGCGCTGGCGTCTCCCGTTTTTAACTCCTATGTCCGATTTTTCTAAATCAATGTCCATATAAATCATGCCGATTTTAAAAAAATGGACATGATTTTTTTTCAACATGTGCAAACTGGACATGATTTTTTTCTCAACTGAAGCCAACTCGACATTATTTTGAAACTCGGCATGATTTGTTTCTGGACATGAAGGAAAATCTGGACATGATTTATGTCAAACTCTCCATATAGCGAAGGAACCTCGATACACGGCGCGTGAAACTCGACATCGCGGGAAAACTCGCCATTATTTTTGATACGTGGAGCGTTCCATACACATACAGTGTGAGTCAAAATGATTGTTCCACAAATATCCTGATTTTTTCTTGTCAAACTGGGCAAGGTAGCTCTTAAATTGTCAATACTTCAAAATACATTTAAATAGCTTTCAACAGGAATTTGAATTTTTCATTTTGGTTCCGGCATCAATATTTGCACTCATTTAAATAAAGGCCCTCAGATTTGCCTTTGTACAAGATTCCTATTGATTTTGGAATGAAGCGTAAATTTCATGGGAACCTATGCGTGCTTTACACCAAGGGGGTGAACGCATTCAAAACCAGTCGTCCGTGCGGGGCGCTGACTTTTTGAATATTGCACTGATTAATTATCAGTTTGGGTGCTGTATACACACATAATGTCATTCGATACAAACAATCCGCCAAAATATCAGTTGTTGGATGTTGGGGTGTATTGGGTGGTTACATTTTTGTCCTACCGCCTGGCCACACAACGAATGAAAGACACATCGTCGTCTTGATTTAAATAACCGCCTCAATGAATACACTTTCACCTAAGCGCCATGCATTATGAGAAAAAAGAGTATCTGAGCACAATGATCCAGGTACACAATTTTTACATCTGGCCACCTCTCACACACACATTAACACTTAAGTGCCCAAGCTAAAAAACTTCGTTAGTGCCCAAGAGGGGGTTCCTAGGGACCCAACCCCGACATCCCACTTTTCCCCATGTGAGTTTGATCATGGCACTAACACAAGTAATTGGGGTCACTAAGAACCACATACCCCAATAAAATGAAAATCCACCTTGACCCTCTGACCTATGGCCAATTGAAATTGTCACTCTCGAAAAAGAGTTGGTCCACATTCCATCCTCAGCAACTCAATATAAGTGTTTTTGAACCAAAATAATTCACTATATCTACTCTAGAATAACCACTTAAAATAATCAGTACAACAAATTAGCCAAATTTATACCATCTTGTATTTTTGAGAAAAACTTCAAAATCACCTTGGTTTTTATAGACTTACACAGTTAAAGAGGCCAGTCATGACAGAATTAAATTGAGCTATAATCAGCATATAAAAAGGTTTTATTTGATTTAAGTATTATAATTATTAATTAATGCCTCCTAAGGTATAGATCTAAGCAACGACTAAATCCCAAGATTGATTACTTTAATTTTTTAATTAGTAAAAAATATCTTGAGTTTTCACTTACTTTAGTGCCCAAGAGGGGGTTTCCTAGGGACCCAACCTAATTTTTCTAATGAAGCCGTGGGCGGATTTATTTTTGTTACTATCCGGAGAAGCGTATTCATAATCAGACAATTAGCAAAAAAACTCCTTGAAAAATTTGATGCGTAGTACAGAGAAAAATGCCCCCAAAAAAAAAATCAAATGTTGGGTACTATGGAGACCCAATCTTGGGCACTAAGTGTTTAATTTTATCACTACCGATTAGTGTATCATATGCAAAGCGGCACCCACAGTAGTTGGAAGAAGCGGCGGCAGCCATTGCTTTCTATTGTTGGTACTCTAGGGTTTCTTGGTGGTTCGGCCCAAAACATGCGAGAGACGGTTGTGAATTTCTAAAGATTACGTAACGTTTTTGCCTCTCTATCTATATAGAACCTCTTTGCTTACACCACTTGGGTGGATAAATGGTAACTAAATGCCCCAATGAGTATAACACAGGCAGAGTAATTAAGTTGGGATTAATGAACAACAAGTGCAATTATATTTTGACGTTTGGAAGAACTAGTTTTTAACTATTAACGGCAACCAAAACAAAAAAAATTGAAAAAATTACACAAAACCAGCTAGGTTTCAGTTTAAGTGAACACATCAGTTGGCTAAAGGTCAAAGGTCAGAAATTTTTTGGAACAAATTTTCTTTCATGAAAACATAGTAATAATTTTGTGATTCACTATGGTGAATAAATGCAACAAAAAGAAAGTTTCTTTGCCTATCTCGTTTTTATGGATCCTGGTTGTGAATTACACGTTAACATTGTTTACTCATCTCTAGGGTTTACGTACTAAATTTTTCATTTCGGGGAGCCCTCAAAAATGAGGCTATAAACTTGAAAATAACAATGCATCCGAAATCTCGGGGGGAGTTGACCTGGTGATTAAGAAGTAATTATTTGTTAATAGAAGTACATAATCCAATATTCTAGAACAAGTTCACAAATATTTTAATATTTGTGTCATTGGGAACAATCATTTGCCTCACACCTGTACTACTGGAAAAAAATGCTAATGCGAGCGGTAGTGACGGGCTATTGCAGATGAACTCGAGTAACCCCTGAAGTAAGTTGGTTCAACGGAAGAGAGTAGTAGGTTAGATAGTAGCTAAATAGTGGGATGCCAAGTTAGGTAAGTTGAGAAAATGAAGGACCGTCTGTTTGACCCGAAGATAGTGAGTGAAGAGTGGTAGATATTGGGAAGAGGGGAGTAATTAACCACCTTTGGTAATGTATGATGTCAGGTTAAATGGATTATACCAAGTTGCATTATCAATTTTTAAAAATAACATTAAAAATTAAAATAAAATAAAAGTTAAAGATCGTACCATTATTTTGTATTACGTAGGCTATAGTACAAGTTTGGGCGTGTTCATAATTCTGTTAAACTGTGGAATCGGTATTTAGTAAACTAGTTTAAAAGATTTGGAGAGGATGGGAAGTTTAGTATTTGATTATAAAGGAGGGGAGATTTTAAGCCTGTATTCATTCTCGTCTCCAAAACTTAAGCATAGAATCTCTAAGTAGATGCTATATAATTGTTTTAATCATAAACATGGGCTGCTTTTAGAAAACAGAGTACGGTATTGGAGACATACATATATACTGACGAGGTGGAGAGGTTTGAAAAGGCCATAAATGGTTGAGATGTTAGAAACTGCCTGAGATATTTGTACGTTGACCAATTGCAGTTTGCATTTACAACTACCATTCAGTATTCTGCAATGGGTGTAAGATAGCTCACCCATCCCAGTCACAGCACAGTTGCCTCGACCCTGCGGGACAGGACCCTTTTGTAACATCGCAGCTGTACAGCGCAGCCGAGAGAGACTTCGGATCACAAGCGTATGAAGCTACAGTTCATGTCGAAGCTTTGCAATATAGTAGAGGCCATGCGATTCAACCTTAAAAAATTCTAATAAAAAGGACTTTTTGTATATTCTCGTTGGGCTATAGGTGAATTATTATGAAAAAAATTGTACGGCCTTCTGGCAGCTGCGTTGGTCAGATATTCAAGCAAAGGTCAATGACCTGTATAGCATATCATGGTAAGTAACTCTCAACCATTGGTCTAACGCACAAATGAACGGTTGTCTATACCGAGGTTTTTGGGTCAACAAACACAACTGCAATAGGAAAAATGATCGATGCACCCTTCTTGATTTTCAAACTAGTATGCACTATTGCATGAAATTGTAATTTAAAAATTCTGACCATTTTTGGGACCATTTTGAAAGTGTTGGTTAAGACCTCCTTGGTTTTCTTAGTTACAAAGCCTCGGACCCTTTGATTCTGGTACAAGTGGATTGGTACAAGTCTCCTCTTTCCATTGATATCAAAAACGTCCAAAGTCCTCCATTGACGTCATAGTAATGATTTAATGAAGTAATAATCAGGGGAAACTTGATTTTAAGCGATTTCATTTTGAGTAAAAATACAGGAATGTGTGACTTTTGCTAGGGTTTTGGGGTGATTTATGAAAGGAAATCAAGTTTTGTAACATCCAAGGAGGTCTAAGTGCATAAGCATATATTTTTTGATAAGACGTTGAAAAAAAATATTACAAGGTGGCAACCATCCCTGCTCCAAACGGGTCTTGTCTACCACTACCAAAGGTAAGTGGCTGGACAGATATTTTGCACTAAAATGAAAGCACATGATGTGTTGTCCAAGATAGATGCCAGCAATTAGGTTTCAAATTTATGTGTTTTAGCTGGCCGGAATGGATAAAAAACTTTTGGCAGTGGAAAACACCTCACCTTCCTCCCCAGGAAAACGAACGTTAAATTACATCAGACCTTCAATGGTGGACTTTGCCCTCCTATAGGCAAGGAGTCCCATTCAGCCTACCTGTGACCAATCAAACACCCTGACAATGGCTGCGTTTAAACCCCCTGACGACGGATGCATTGCATTTAAGATGGGGAGGGGGGGGGGGGGGCTCACCTCCTTTCTCTTTGGGGTCAGGTCGCTGACCAGCCTCCGTGGCTCGTCAACACATTAACGTCCTCGAGTTGTTCGCCGTCTTTCTGGATGGTAATTGTCCGGACGCGCGATAATATGAAGGTGGTGACAGATAAACAAGGAAGGGTGTGTGATCAGTCCCAGCCTATGCAAGGGAGAGGAGATTCTTCGGCTATAAGGGTCTGGTGCCGAGATTGACATCGGGCTGAACGCCTCCCGTGTTTCGGGAGTAGACAATCGTTTGCGGACAGTCTCCCCGGAGGGTCCTAATCCCCGACACAGCCAAAAAGTCGTCAGAGTGCCGTCGGTGGAGTGGCTGCTCCTTTTGGCAGTTTGCCACAATCTTAGATGGTAGGACACCACAAGTGGATCTGTGCCGCCTCAGCAGGAATGCGTCAGATTGTGCATATTAGGGGACTACTTTGGAACCCGGATCCCAGGGCAATCAAACGGACGGCCATGGCAGGACGGATCGCGTCAGGATTGATAGCTAGGACTGATCATAGCTTCTACGGGTTGCCATGATCCCAATGCTGGTCCTGCGGTTAGCCCATTAGCCACGGCAGTGTGGTTTCCCAGGCCGATAGAATCTGCTTGTAAGGGACAGACCCATCTTCCAAAGGGAGGGGCCTGATTAAGAGGTTCTCCAGCCGGCCGCGTTAATTGCACAACCAGGCAACTTCCTCAAGGAGGTCTTTCAGGAGTGGGTTTTACCTTAGTGTCCTGGACTTGTCAAAGGTTTCTTTTTTACCGAATAGCCACAGGCCAGACCGTAAAGGGCTCGGTGATGGCACGGCGGTTTCTTTCAGTCCCCTCTTCATCAGTCCAATCTGATGAAGGGAGTTTAGGATCGTCCCCAGTTCGCCTTGTTTTATTCCGGAATGGGATTTGCCATTGGTCTTGGAACTCTTGGTGTCGGAACAGTGTAAACCCAACCGAACGCTTAGTCTTCTGGCGTGGCTTGTGCGCATAGGGGGTTTTCGGATATACATGCCTTGTTTACGGACGAGGCCCACTTCCGCTTTGAGTGCATGGAGGTCTCTATTCTTCCACATGAGGCTTGTTGGACAAGAATCAGACTCTTTCTTTCTACCCCGAACCGGTGTTTCTACCACGTCTCACCATAGTTGCACACAGGGTTGCAGACAGCTAGGAAGAAGAGCCTGGCTGTGGAGCAAGAGACACAATTGGCCGCTGGATCACCTTAGTCATCCGAAATGCACACAAAAACACATGATTGGTTGGTTGGCGTCTTAGTTGGGCATTATGATGTTCGAGCTCACGCTTCTCCTGGGCATTATATAAGAGGCCTCATCCCAGACTGTTGGACAATGTCCGAGTTGGGAGTTCTACTTCCACCTTCCAACAAGTCTATTTGATGCATGTTTAGTCAAGCGGGAGGGTGTCCGCCGTCCAATCCCTCTTGGATGATTTGACCTGCATTTTGACCCAGGCGCATTAGACGACTATGGGTGGGGCTTTAACAGGGGTTGCGTTGGCTTTGGCTACCTTCTGCCAACATTCTTCCGCCACCGAATTAACCATGCAGTGGTTTATGGCCAAAAGTAAGGTTGTGGAAGAAGCTAGCACTAGCACAGTGTATTTCCCTCTCAGGAGTGAGAAGGGAGATTACACTTGAGTATGATACCTACCTTCACGACCTTATGGCGCTCACGCAATTTGTATTGCAACCTACAACGAAGGTCGTTGGAAGGTTTTGTCTGACCCTGGTTTTTTTTGAGAAAAATATTTTGCGGAAGGGGAATTGCAGCCATCGCTTGACGTGGTCTGTGATATTTGGTGCGTGCATGCTTACTAGCAGTCGGTACTGGTGGTTTGTAAAGTTCCCAAATGAAATATTTATTTTTTTGCAAACAGGTCTTCACTAGGACCACACTATTAAATCACACAGGAATCATCAGTTCGAGGATCTGGCCAAGAACAACATTCATGATTTGACAAGAATATGTTAAGCTGTTTCATTATTAATATATATTAAGGTCAAATATGTTTTTTAATATTTGTACTAATTACGTTGGCTAATTTACGTTGAGAAAAAAACTTGTAAAAATTCGGATTTTTAAAAGTGCTTTTTATGCTGAAAAGCAATGATGGCTGCACTTGTAAGCCTAAAAAACTATGTTGTTTTATTGGACTCCAAAAACATGGGTATAGACACCTTTTTGCTTCTAGGCCTATTGGCTGAGCAAGTTAGGGACCAATCACATGCCTTGTAAAGGTCATTGACTTTGACCTGAATATCTGACCAACACAGCAACTAGAGGTCGGACGAATTTTTCCATAAATATCCATATTGGCCTACCGAATATACAAAACGTAGCCTATTGATTTGTTCAATGTACAAGGACTGTGTCACATTAGGCCTCTACATTCACTGGTCCTCCATCCATTTGTTAGTCTCCACCCTCAAGAAGTTTGTTTGAAGGTTTTGTTTTATGTTTGTGAGAAAAACATTTGGTGAGCAAGGGCGAATCACTGTGCCCGTGATGCAGTTCAGGAGTTGATTATTTTCAACAAGTTTGTAATGAGGTTTCTGATGTGGTCCAAATGAAATATTTGTCCAAGAATGGTTAATTCGTTATCATTGTGATATCCACTGATTTACAATATCTTTTGGATTGTTTCATAATAGATGTATGGTCAAGTTTTGGTTTATTTTACTGTACAGGACTGACTAAATTGGCAATTTAAGTTGAGAAAACGTGGAAATATTTTGATTAAAAGTGCTTTCTATGCTGAAAGATATGAAGACTACTTTGTAAGCCTCAAGACTGTTTTTATTGTGTTTATTGACTCCCAAAACATGGGTTATAGGACACCATCTGTTTGCTTCTTGGCCAATTGGCCGAGCAGTTATAACCATAAGGCCGTTATAAAGTCGTTGGACCTTTGACCTTAATATCTGACCAACGCAGCAACTAGATGGCCGGACAAATTTTTTGGTAATTATTCATTAATAGGCCCCTACCAGAATATACAAAGAGTCCTTTTATAGAATTTTTTCAAGGTTGTATAGGACATGGTCATATTACGCCTCTACTAATACTCTGTGGTAAAGGGGCGGGTTCCGATCGTCTTGGGACCCCTGAGTTACCCGGGGAATAGTTATTCGATTTTGATATCAGATGAAAGGCCGTATTTTCTAATTGTCGTCCTAAAATTGTTGATCCCTCGAATCCATTTCATTCGCAAGATAAAACAAAAAACCGCCGTTTTAGTGGTTAACCACTTTATTAGCACAGTATGTGATAAGTCTTTGCAACATTGCCCATTATTGCGTCTACCACTACAAAACCGCAAGTTTGTTTCCCACCTGTACTTGATGGGGGTGTATGTGCAAGTCCAGGCTCATGTATCAAGCTAGAGAAACACAAATACAATAAACTCGGAAAACCACTTTAAACTCAGTCTGACGTGGAGGACTCCTATGTACGGCGTCAAGTAGCAGCCAGCATGAAGATCTGTTCTTGGGAGGAAAGATGTTCGAAGCGATAGACTATGGACAACTGGATGAAGCTGAATGAAAAAAGCATTGTAATGGTATCGAGTGTGGGTATATAATCAAGGATTCGTGACAGATCAACTAAGTAGACCGATGGTGTAGTACAATCATTTTAGATGACATAAAAAAATGGACATTGGTTCAAGTAATGGAAAGATAAACTTTGTAGATCAACTAAAGACTTGTTACAGAGAGAACTTACTATGTACGTGTATACGTACGAACTATGCAAAATGATTAAATACAATTGGACGTTAAGAAAGAGATACTTTCAGCTACTTTCCATCGTGAGAAAAGGGCGTTTCAACGCTCAGAACATTGATTGGACAATACTGATGAACGAGGATGAAAGTGTTCCCAGTTGGGAAAGCCTGAAGGACTACGTATGAAGGCTGCTCATTGTACTCAATTGCTTACTCGTAGTATTGAAAATATGAAATATTTATCAAAAATACAAAGGTGTGGTTGCCCTATGATTGGATAGGTCCAGATAGATAATAAATTTTGATGAAACAAATCCCAATTTATTGTCTCTAGCCTATTTTCTTTATATATAATTTGTGCCTTTCACTAAAATGTATTTATTCAATATCCCAGAATGCCGGTTGAGATTAAAGATGTCCTGAAAATGATGCGAAGGTTGTATTATTGATCGCAGAGTGAGATTTCAATAAAGGGAATTTAAAACAGGATTACGGGCACACTCAATATAGTCTATAATTACTGTAATCAAAGTAATGCGGTAGAAAGTAATCAAAGTGTTCTGCCAGCTAAACGATTGTCACTAATTAACACTTATAATAATTAGGGTATATATCAGAAGGGAAGAGTGGGTCAACTCGTGTAATAAAGTTGTCTCTTTACTATAGTTTAATATCCAAATAGTGTACAAAAGTAGATAATTATTCAGAGGGTAAGAAAACATTCTAATCATTGTATAACAAACTTGTCATTTGCATAGTCATTGTAAACTCCCAACGAATAGTTGTGAGTCTTGTGAAGGTACGATTGATGTAAATATTAGATATAAGTCCATTAATTTCATTATACATATGTAACACTTTTAGTGAATCTTGTGTCAAGTTGGACATGTTGTCATTTTACACTCGGTAATTTATCTAGACTTAAATAAACATTATATTCACACATTACAAAAATCAGTGAGGATGTCAGTTTATTGTTTAGTATGCACTCTATATACATGTAAAAGACTACAGAGGTAACTATTTACATTATGCAATGGATGACAGTGGTGCATTTATTAAATTGTGTGAAGTGTTGTTATTATAGTCTTAGCATCATTGTCATCATCCATCATATGTTTCCTCTTCATCTTGTTGGAACCAACCATCAAAACAAATTTGCCTGGTGTTTAGGAACATCACTCTGTTCAGGCTTTGTTTACGCTCATTCCTTTAGCTATTTTTTTCTTCAAGATCTTCCAAATTCCCGCATGAGTTTCGTCATCCTTCAAATGTAAATAACTTGACAAAAAATCCTTGTAGCTATTGAAAAAGATTTGTGTGAACTGCCATTAGGGTTTTTTGGTGGCCTTTTCTTTGGAATTTGATATTCACTCATACCCTCATTGATGTACTTGTTATATGTCACTCCACATCTCTTCGTGTTTTCTTTAGCCTCTTGCCAACACAGTCACGATAGGTGAAAGGTCTTCCAGGTTCGAAAACAAGACTCATCTACATCCGCGACCTTCAGCTTGCTATTCCTCGTTCAGAGCCTGCAACATCATCTTCGGAATCATCTTCATCTCTTCGCCTTTTGAGTTCAGGTTCTTAATTTCAGATTCACATATCATCGTTTCAAAATCACGCCAAACCTCTTCATTCGGTTTTGATTCTTCATTCAGTATGTATATTTTCTATATGCTTACCTTAAGTTATTTTCGGCTAAAGTTTTTGCCCACATTGCGTCACAAGAGTAGGGTTTGAGTGCAGAAATGGAATTCATCTTGACTCTTTTTGATGGTAAATCTCCTAAGACTAAAAATTGTAAACAAACAACATTTGCACATTTAGCCACGTTCCTTGCACATTGACCAGATATTTTGCACATTGAGACAATTCCTTGCACATTTGGCACATTTTGACCTTTCCTTGCATTTTTGGCCACATTTAGATTTAGGAGTAATTCTCTCACGTCCTCTCATTTTCTCAATACCTAACTTCATCCCACTACCTATTCTAATATCTACCTACTTCGCTTTGAACCAACTTAATTCAGGGTTACTCGAGTTATTGAAATAGCCAGACTGCTATGAATACATCATACGGGTGAGTCAGGAAAAAAGTACAACCAAAAAGGGCATTGGGTTATGAAGAAGAAACATTAACGGAATTTACCCAATTAATTCATGTGTTAGATAGTATGTTTAATCAGCTTTCAAAATAATTTAATTTTTAAATCGATCAAAGGCTACATTCAAAGGGCAAGTTATTATATGAAGGTTTCCATTTTCTGACCCGAACCAAATTTGCACACTGAAAGTACACATGAGACTGGTACTAGTACTACGCAGCGTGCGGGCTTCAAAATGAATTAACTGCTTGAGTCTTTGGCGACGACGTATTCAAATGCAACTTACAGGACATGTGTTGATGATAATGTAGAAATACTTATGATTTAAGAAATTAAAGGAGATATTTAAAATGGAAAATTCTCATGAAAATATCGGTTATGCAGCCAATATTTTGAATTTTTTACTACGTGGAAATCAAGCAAGTTGAAAAGAATCTTGCTAAATTCAAGTTCAAGTTCAAGTCAAATATTGATTCATTAAGATTATTTTGATACCTGGTTTCATTGACAGTTCTTACCCCCAACGATGTAACCAACCATTGAATTTGGGGAGGGGGTAGGCAGGGAACCATTTAATTTTGGGGCATCACTAAAACACATTTCGCAAAGGTGAAACACGGTAATCTGTCAATACTATAAATTTATTAATTTTCCTAATCTATATTAGGGCCAGGAGGCGGGCAAAAGAGTTTGAGTGACCCCTCGGCATCCCCCAGCCTGCGGATCCCGCCATTACCCCCCACGTCCTCACCCACAGACTAGTTACGTCCCTGGTGTTCCCTGACATTTATTCCAAGTTATTTAAATGGAGGAGGACATGATGCAAATACCAAAGCTTAACGTAAATCCAAGAGTATTCTTTGGGTTACTCTAGCAAGGGGGTGGGTGATGAAACGCATTCAACACCCAGTCGTCCGTGCTGGGCGCTGCTTTTGAATACTGACACGGTAATATTATCAGTTTGGGTGATTGTATACACACATAATGTCAAATTCGATTAACAAACAATCGCAAAAATAACAGTTGATTGGATGTTGGGTGCTATTGGGTGGTGAAATGTGTCCTACCATGGCCACACAACGAAATGAAATGACACAATCCAGTGTCTTGATTTAAATAAACAGCTCTAGTTTTAGTGGGATGATGGGGTTTCCCAGCCACCCAAAGATATATTTTTCTAACCTACATTTTTGTAAATCTTATTTTTTTAATTTTTTAGGTTTTTTCTTTTTTTAAATACTTTAAATATTTTCCCA